>JAODPA010073769.1:0-29654 GCA_025585075.1 Nepenthes mirabilis
TCATCATAGTTCGAAAGTCGGAAGAGTTCCACTTGCTGTCCATAATTCATATATTTTCATGTAGCCTTGTTCTTTACTTCATTCATTGAATGAAGTCCATATCATCTTATCAAAAGCCGAAGTTCATCTTTCAAAGCAAATCCGAAGTTCTTAAAACGAAGTTCATCTTTCAAAGCAAAAGCCGAAGTTCACCTTTCTTAAAACGAACAGAGCATCTTTTCTTAAAACAAACGGAGCTCTTTTCTTTTAAACGGACGAAGTGCTTTTCATGGCGGAGTTCTTTTCAAAATAAAAGGACGGAGTGCTGCAAAGGCCGGAATTCTTTCTTTAAAAAGACAGAATGTTTTTCATCAAGTTTCCGGAGTGCTTTTTCAAACAGCAGGCCGGAGTACATTATCTTCAAATTTCCGGAGGTCTTTATTATAAAAAGGGACGGAATGATTTCCTTTTCAAAGGACGGAGTGTTTTTCTTTCAAAATTCGGAATGCTTTTCTTTCAAAATCCGGAGTGCTTCTCTTTCTTAAAATTCGGAGTGATTCTCTCATTAAAAATCCAGAGTGATTCTTTCTTTAAAACCCGGAGTGATTCTTTCTTAGAAATCCGGAGTGGTCTTTCCTTAAAATTTCGGAGTGGTTCTTTCCTTAAAATCCGGAGTGCTAGAAACCGGAGTGCTTTTCTTTAAAAGCCGGAGTGCTGGAAACCGGATTGCTTTTCTTTAAAATCTGGAGCGCTAGAAACCGAAGTGCTTTTCTGTAAAAATTGCCGGACGGAGTCTTTTACTTTTCAATACGGAGTGCTTTTTAAACGAAGGGACGGAGGGCTTTTCTGTAAAAATTTCCGGACGGAGTGCTTTTCTTTTCAAGCCGGAGTGCTTTTAAAACAAAGGGACGGAGGGTTTTTCTGTAAAAACTGCCGGAGGTCTTTTATCATTAAATTCAGAGATACAGAGCAGCAGAAATTCATGTTTCTTCTTAAGGCCTAAGTTTCTTTCCGTAATCATGCATTGAGCAAAAATTCATAATTATTGGCAGTAAATCATAACAGAAATCCAACATCGTGTATAACAGAATTTCCTTTAAACATGCATTTCAATCATCAAAAGTATACTTCATACAGAAATCATATACTTTCATAGCAACATAAATAAACATGAGTTTTAGAAATAGAGGTGAGTATCTTGCCTGAATTCTTTTCTTCTTTGCCTAAGCTTTCGACCTCCTTCTTTACTAAAATTTTCTAGTGGTGCATTTTTGTGATGTTCTTAGCCCCTATTTATAGTCCGCGAGAAGGTGGCCATTATTTATGATTTTTTCTATTTTCTGAGGTGATTTAAATCGTCCTATATTTCCAAGAGGATTATTTATGGATTTCGTTTTCCAACGTGTCTCGGGAACCGCTGATATTCATTGCCGCTCATTCCCAATATTATTCCTTACTGTGACCGGACCTCTTTTCTTTTAATCTGGACTTACATTTCACTTCGGAAATCTGGAGTGATTTCTTTCAAGCAACTCCTCCCGCGTTTTTACTCCGGAAAATCCGGAGTTCATTTACCAAGAGAAATCCGGACTTCATTTGCCTAACGAAATCCGGACTTCTTTCATTTTGGGAATCCGGACTGCAGTAAGGAAATCCGGATAGCAATTTCCTCAATATAAAATTTCGGACTTCTTCATCTTTGGATTTCCGGTCAACGGGCGTTGACCGGTCCTGAGAATTAAAATTTTCTTATTCAAATTTTGGGTCGTTACACACCTTCTTATTCTCAGAAGGCTGTCTATTGACTTGAGTATCGGAGTATTTTCAGTGGAATTAAATTTTACCATCACCTGACCTCTTATTTGAAGTTATGGTGTGTAGGATCCAAAACTCAAAGGATGATAACCAAAATTTGATGGACCGGTTTGACTCGAATTTGTTCAAAATTTGAATCTATGGTGCATCATTGGTGTCGTCTGTGAGAATGCTGACTAAAAGCCGACCAGCTACTTCTCCTCAATCAAGTATCATCTGACGAAATGGTGAACATGATGGCTCAAGCTAGCGTTCCCGCCAAGGAAGTCACCTCCCCCAATCATGACCACTCAGCTGGTAGTTGGGTCGAAGAATAGCCTACTTCAATCTTCCTGGCCATGGCAGAGCAAATGAACAAGATATCTCAGATACTCCAAATACTCTACACATGCCAGGGTAAGAAGAAGCAGGGGACTAAGTCCTCCTCGACCCCCATGCCAACCTCTAGGCGGGGAGGCCAGAGGAGGAAGAAGCCAACCAAGAAGACCTCGAGGCTGGGCAACGCTCACATCCTAGTGTCCTCCAGCACCCAGTGCCGCTCAAAGCTTGAAGGGCGCTTAGACTGTGGGACTCCTAATGAGAGTCCCAAAAGAAGGAATCCCCAGTATTTCTGGGATGAACAGAGGCCTCCCGTGTAGGAGAGAGCCTCATGAGTCATCCAATCCACAAGCGGTAGTAGCGGACTGGTGACGTGCCGCATCGTAGAAAGAACGGAGTTGAGGACCTACCTCAACTCCTAAAGATCTCGAAACTCCTCCTGGGTGGAAGAAAAAGTTAAAACAATTTGGAACCGTGTGTTCAAACACAATGAGTACGCGGTCGATCCAAAGATATCTCTGTTCACCATAGAGATTCGTACCCAACCAATGCCAGAAAAGTTCAAAATGTCAATCCTAAATTTGACGAGAGCACTGATCCCATGGACAACTTAGATCACTTCTGTACCCTTTTGAGCTTCCGAAGCCTGGAGTAGACATTCATGTGTCGATATTTTCCTCTCACCTTCAAAGGGGATGCCCGAATCTGGTTCTACTGGCTTCCCCCAAATTCCATCTAGAGTTTTTGAGATTTCACTAATCTCTTCCTGGCCCAGTACGCTTCCAGTTGCCGAGAAAAAAAGTAGTCGTGGCATCTAACCCACATAAAGTAGAAGCAAGACGAGAACCCGAAAATATTCCTGGAGCAGTTCGCAGGTGAAGCTCAGAGAATCCCCAAGCTCATAGAAGAAATGAAGCTCAGCAACTTCATCTTTACGCTAGGGCCGGGCGGCTTCTTCAAGCACCTAACCCACAAGAATCTGCAAACTTTTTGGGAAGCAAAAGCTATCACCTGGGCCTATGTGGCCGCTAAAGAAGCCATGAGGCAACGTGTCTAGAGAGGACCGACCAGCCTCGCTCTTTCCTAATCGATCACAAGGAGAAGCTGGACAAGCGCAAGAAGCAGATGCTGGAGGAAGATGTCATTAGTTTTAGTGATAATGATATGACGCATGTAAACCCCTCATTTCGATCCCCTAGTTGTATCTGCGCTAGTTTCAAATGGTATGCTCGACTACCAGCTAAAACGAGTTTTTATCGATAATGGAAGCTCAAAAGACTTACTCTATCTCGATGCATTCTTTGAGTTAGGACTTAAAAAGAATCAACGCAAACCTGCCGAATGACCACTATATGGGCTAGATAAAAAACCAGTAGCCATCCAAGGGACAATGTAGTTAGAGATCACCCTGGGCACGTACCCTATAATGGCGAGTCACACACTTACATTCTTGGTTGTCGACCTGTCCTCCGTATACAATGCCATCCTAGGCCGACCGTACCTGGCGGAGTTTGGAGCCGTCACTTCAATGCCACACTTAAAAATAAAATTTTCAACAATATGTGGTATTGATGAAGTAATGGGCGACCAAGTAACCGAACGGACGTGCTACATGTTACAGATAGCACCAAGCAGCGTTGAGAAACAAGCAGAAGAGTTAGACCAACAAGACAAGGCTACCTTACAGCAGGCACAGTTTAGAGAGGCCACTGACCTCGTATCTCTAAATCCAGATGATCTGAAAAAGTGTCTACAAATAAGGGGCTCACTTGTTGGACCCCTGCGTGTTGAACTGATCAGTTTCTTAAGGTGGAACGAGGATGTCTTCGCATGGATCACCGTCGACATGCCTGGAATTTCGGTTGGAGTAATGGTCCATAAGTTGGGTCTTGTTCCCAGCCACAAGCCCATCTGGCAGAAATGGATGAATCACTCCGTCAAAAAGCTTATGGCCATCCGGGAGGAGGTGAAGAAACTGTTGGACGTCGGATTCATCAAGGAAGTTCAGTACCCGAACTGGCTCTTGAACGTTGTCTTGGTTAAGAAAAGCAACAAAAAATGGTGGATTGTTTCGACTTTACTAACGTCAACAAAGTCTGCCCAAAGGATAGCTTCCCTTTACCTAGGATCAACCTATATGTGGATCCCACTTTTGGTCACGAGCTGCTGAGTTTTATCAACACGTACTCGGGTTACAACCAGATTGAGATGAGCCCAGAGGTGAGCAGCACACTTTGTTCATGACCAATCAAGACACCTACTACTACAAGGTCATACATTTCGGTCTGAAAAACGCAGACGTGACCTACCAAAGGCTCGTGAATAAGATGTTTGAGAAGCAGATTGGTCACAATATATAGATATATATAGACGACATGCTCATCAAGAGCAAGACAACCATTGACCATATTCATGATATGGTTAAAGCTTTTGAGGTACTCTGTGCACACTATATGAAATTGAATCCATCGAAGTGTCTTTGGAGTATCTTGAGGAAAATTCTTGGGTTTCATCATCTCTCAGTGAGGGATTGAAGTAAACCCAGAGAAGATCAAGACCCTTACGGACATGACTCCACCAAGGAGTGTCAAGGATGTCTAGAGGCTAACTGGGAGATTGGCAGTTCTCTCCCACTTCGTGATCAAGTCAGGAGACAAGTATCAACACTTCTTCAAAGCTTTGAGGGGGACGAAAGCAAATGGATTCCAGTGGACGGAGGAGTGTCAGGCCACATTCGACGAACTGAAGCAATATTTGGCCAGTCCGCTGTTATTGACGTCACCAAAAGGCGGATAAGAGTTGTACCTCTATCTGGCAGTATCAAAGGCAACTCTTAGCTCAGTTCTGATACGATAGGATTTTGACACACAGCGACCGGTCTAATACATAAGAAAAATGTTGACCGGCGCCGAAACTCGCTACCCACGTGCCGAGAAGCTCGCCCTAGTGCTTGTCTACTTAGCCACGAAGTTGAGACAATATTTTCAAACTTATCATGTGGTCATCTTGGCTGACCAGCCGTAGAAGGGCATCCTTCAAAAGCCTAATATTTCATGATGACTGGTCAAGTGAGCCATCGAGTTGGGAGAGTTCAACATCGGGTTCCGACCAAGGCTAGCCATCAAAGGGCAAGCACTAGCCAACTTCATCACTAAGACAAGACCCCAATCACCGAGGTGCACTGCACTGACATTACAAATCATCACCCAGAGGAGCCAGATTGGGTCCTCAATGTGGACGGCTCGTCTACTAACTTAGGCAGCGGTGCAAAAGTGGTCCTAAGAACCCCAGACGGGTTTAAGGTGAAGTACTCATTGAAGCTCAATTTTTTGACCACTTATAATGTTGCCAAGTACGAAGCCCTGTTAATTGGGTTACGGTTAGCTAAAGAGAGTTCAGCAAAGCATTTGACTGTCTATAGCAACTTAGAGTTAGTCGTCAACCAGATCAACGAAAACTTTGAGGCATGCAACCCTCTCCTGGCCAGGTACTTGGCGAAGGTGAAGGGCGCGATCCAAAGGTTTGACAAGTTTAACCTGGTCCACATCCATAGAATTAGAAATTGGAAGGCTGACCAGCTTGTGAGAGTAGCAGCGGCCGAAAATTTGGAGCAGTACTCGAGGGATATGCAGGAGGTTTTTGGCACTCCCAACATAGAGGAACAGGAAGCATTGCAGGTCTCTAATGGAAAAAATTGGATGGCGCCCTACTGAAAATACCTTACAGACGGTACCCTGCAAGAGAACGCAGACGATGCCAGGTGGATCAGGAAGATGGCCGGTTGCTACATTGTAGCCGACGAAAGATTATACCGCTGAGGGTACTCGACTCCGTACCTCCGGTACCTAACTCCTGAGGAGGCCGACTACGCATTGGGTGAAGTCCACCTCAGGATTTATAGATCGCACATTAGTGGCAAAAACCCGACGTTCAAGATTATACATCAAGGATATTACTGAGCAACGATGAAAAAGGACGCCTTGGAATTTGTAAAGTGTAAGAATTGCCAGCTCCATGGCAATCTTCATCACCAATCGCCCATAGAGTTGAGAGCCCTCTAGGCACCTTGGCCATTCGCGCAATGGGGGCTCGATATTATTAGCCCATTTCCCATTGCAACTAGCCAATAGAAATTCATCATTGCGGACATTGACTACTTCACTAAATGGGTTGAAACCGCCCCGCTATCCAAGATCACCGAGTAGAAGGCCATGAAATTCGTCCGCCAGAGTATAGTAAGTAGATTTGGCATTCCAGAGGTCATTGTAACAGACAACGAAACCTAATTTTTAAGAAAATACTTCACTAGGTTTGGACCAGTCTAAGTATTAGATTGGTCCACACTCGGTGGCATACCCCTAGGCGAACGGGTAGGTGAAAGTCACCAACCGGATACTACTGCATGGTCTAAAGATCAAGCTGGAGGACACAATGGGCTCCTGGGTCAATGAACTGTCCTCTGTGTCATACTGGGCAACTCCTAAGGAACCAACATGTGAGACACCCCTCAACCTTTGCTCTGGGATTAAAGCTGTGTTCCCGATTGAGATAGGGCTTCCAAATCTTAGGGTCGAAGCCTTCGATCCACTCGGCAATTCATAAAAGATTAGGGAACACCTATACTTATTAGAGGAAGCCCGCGACGCTGCCAGAATGCACACAACCACCTACCAACAACGAGTCGCCTGCTATTACAACAGGAAAGTAAAAGCACAACAATTCGAAGTTGGAGATCTGGTCTTGCGGATTATAGAAGCGACAGGGAAAACAGTCAATTGAAACAAGCTCTCCTAGAATTAGAAAGGCCCATTCCTTGTTTCAGCTGTTCTGTGGAACGAAGCATACAAATTATGAACCCAATATGTTCTCTTTTCGATATGTATGCTTGTGTGTAGGTTACATGAATACGGACAACCTAGACTGCTCCTAAGTTAAGCGGTGCTTGCGATTAAACCTTGGTCCTAAACCAAGCTGTCTGTAAACGGTCGAATTAAACATTAGTCCCATACTAAGTGGCCCATAAGTGGTCGAACTAAAACTTGGTCCCATACCAAGTGGCCCGTAAGCGGTCGAACTAAACTTTGGTCCTATACCAAGCGGCCCATGAGTGGTCGAAGTAAATTTTGGTTCCATCCCAATTGGCACGTTCGCAATTGAGTACAAAACCCTAGAGGGCTTGAACGGCACGCATGACAACCTCCTCTAGCAGGAGATAGCGCAGTCAGTCTACAACGGTCAATAAATCGAGAGTAGAATGTGAGAGAGCAAATACTCCAATGAAAGGCAGGACGCCCTGAATGATAGCCTCGGCTCCGCTGCCTGATACAAAAAGCACAATCTGTCCAGTCAAGGATATGTTCATAGGGTCACCTCTTGGGAAGTCCTCGCATTGCACCCCTTTACCCTTTTTTTCAAGCGTCCCGCGATAAGAAAAAGAAAGGCACGCTTGGGCACGTCAGTTGGCGTGGAGAGATGAGACGGGCGGCGACGCTGACCGCACGGTGTTGAAGCACGCCCGAGCGGCGGTAAGATAATGGTCCATGCTATACGAGTCAGAGATGATATAAAGAACAATCCGATCAGTGGAAACAGGCGCGACCATGCCAGCACTAATGTACCGGATCCTACAAGAACTCCGAAGTTAAGCGTGCTTGGGCGAGAGTAGTTCTAGAATGGGTGACCTCCTGGGAAGTCCTTGTGTTACACTACATTTCTCTTTTTTTCAGGCATCCCGCGATAAGATAAAGAAAGGCGTGCTTGGGCACATGGGTTGGCGTGGAGAGATGAGCCGGACGGCAATGCCGAGCACACGATGTTAAAGCGTGCGCCCTAGCAGCGGTAAGATAATGTTGCACGCGGCGCGAGATGGAGATTATATAAGGAAAAATGCGATCAACGGAAACGGGCACGACCACACCAGCACTAACGCACCGGATTCCATTAGAACTCCGAAGTTAAGTGTGGTTTGGCGAGAGTAGTACTAGGATAGGTGACCTCCTGGGAAGTCCTTGGGCTGCACCCCTTTTCTCTTTTTTTCAGGCATCTGGCGATAAAGATAAAGAAAGGCGTTCTTGGGCATGTCGGTTGGAGTGAGGAGATGAGCCCGGCGATGACGCCAAGCGCACGGTGTTAAAGCACGCCCAAGCGGCGGCAATATAATGTTCCTCGCGGCGCGAGACGCAGTTCATATAAGGAAAAATGTGATCAGTGAAATCAGGCGCGACTATTGCAGTATCAATGCACTGAATCCCATCGGAAATCCAAAATTCAATGTGCTTGGGCGAGAGTAGTACTACGATTGGTGACCTCCTAGGAAATCCTCATGTTGCACCCATTTTTCCTTTTTTGCACGCTTCCCACAATAAGATAAAGAAAGGCGCGCTTAGGCACGTGGGTTAGCATGGAGAGATGAGCCGGATGGCGACACCAAGCACAGGGTGTTAAAATGCACGTCCGAACAGCTGTAAGATAATGGTCCATGCGGTGCGAGACGGAGGTAATATAAGGAAAAATACGATCAGTTGAAATGAGCGTGACCATAGCAGCATCCATGCAGCGAATCCCATCAGAACTCCGAAGTTAAGCGTACTTGGGCGAGAGTTGTACTAGGATGGGTGACCTCCTTGGAAGTTCTCGTGTTGCACCCCTTTTCTCTTTTTTTCAAGCGTCCCGCGATAAAATAAGGAAAGGCGCGTTTGGGTATGTCGGTCGGCGTGGAGAGATGAGACGGGTGGCGTCGCCGACCGCACGGTGTTGAAGCACACGCCTGAGCGACGGTAAGATAGTGGTCCACGCTGTGCGAGACTTAGATGATATAAGGAAGAATCCGATCAGTGAAAACAGGCGCGACTATGCCAGCACTAATGCATCGGATCCTATCAGAATTTCTAAATTAAGCGTACTTGGGCGAGAGTAGTACTAGGATGGGTGACCACTTGAGAAGTCCTCGTGTTACACCCTTTTTATTTTTTTTTCAGGCGTCCCACGATAAGATAAAGAAAGACGCGCTTGGGCACGTGGGTTGGCATGGAGAGATGAGCCGGGCGGCGACGTCGATCACACGACATTAAAGCGCGTGCCTGAGCGGCGGTAAGATAATGTTCCACACGGCGCGAGACGAAGATGATATAAAGAACAATCTGATCAATGTAAACGGGCGTGACCATACTAGTACTAATGTCCCAAATTCCATTAGAACTCCGAAGTTAAGCGTGCTTGGGCTAGAGTAGTATTAGGATGGGTGACCTCCTGAGAAGACCTCGTGTTACACCCCTTTTCTCTTTTTTTCTGGCATCTCGCGATAAGATAAAGAAAGGCATGCTTGGGCACGCGGGTTAGCGTGGAGAGATGAGACGGGAGGCGACGCCAAGCACACAATGTTAAAGCGCACGCCCGAGCGGAGGTAAGATAATGTTCCTAGCGACGCGAGACGGAGAGGATATCAGAAAAAATGCGATCAGTAGAAACAGGCGCGACCATAGTACCACAAATGCACTGGATTCCAGTAAAACTTTGAAATTAAGCGTGCTTTGGCGAGAGTAGTACTAAAATGGTTGACCTCCTGGGAAGTCCTCGTTTTGCACCCCTTTTCTTTTTTTTTCAGGCGTTCCGCGATAAGGTAAAAAAAGGCACGCTTGGGCACATCGGTTACCATGGAGAGATGAGCAAGTGGGCAACGCCGAGCTCATGGTGTTGAAGTGCGCCTGAGCGGTGGTAAGATAATGGCCCACGCGGAGCGAGACGGACTTGATATAAGGAAAAATACGATCAGTGGAAACGAGCGCGACCATAGCAGCATGAATGCCCCCGAATCCCATCAGAACTCCGAAGTTAAGCGTGCTTGGGCGAGAGTAGTACTACGATTGGGGACCTCTTGGGAAGTCCTCGTGTTGCACCCATTTTTCCTTTTTTTCAGGTGCCCCGCGATAAGATAAAGAAAGGCGCGCTTGGGCACGTCAGTTGACGTGGAGAGATGACACGGGCAGCGACGACGAGCGCACGATGTTGAAGCGCGCGCCCGAGCGGCGGTATAATAATGGTCCACGCGGCGCGAGACGGAGATGATATAAGGAAAAATACTATCAGTGGAAACCGAGGCATCCATTGTAGCCCTAATGCACCGAATCCTATTAGAACCCCGAAGTTAAACGTGCATTGACGAGAGCAGTACTAGGATAGATGACCTCCTAAGAAGTTCTCGTTTTGCACCCCTTTTCTCCTTTTTTTAGGCGTCCCACGATAAGATAAAAAATGGTGCATTTCAGCACGTGGGTTGGCTTGGAGAGATGAACCGGTCGGCAACGCTGAGTGTACAGTGTTGAAGAGCATGCCCGAGCGGCGGTAAGATAACGGGCCACGCAGTGCGAGACGGAGATGATATAGGAAAAAATCCGAAAAGTGGAAACGAGCTCGACCATACCAATATGAATTTACCGGATCCTGTCAGAACTCTGAAGTTAAGCGTCCTTGGGCAAGATTAGTACTAGGATGGGTGACCTCCTAGGAAGTCCTCATTTTGCACCCCTTTTCTCTTTTTTTCAAGCGTCCCGTGATAAGATAAAAAAAGGCGCACTTGGGCGTGTGGGTTGGCTTGGCGAGATGAACCGGGCGGCGACGTCGAGCGTACTGTGTTGAAGATTGCACCCGAGCGGCGGTAAGATAATGGCTGACGCGATGTGAGACAGAGATGATATAAGGAAAAATCCGATCTGTGAAAACGAGCGCGACCATACCAGCACGAATTCACCGGATCCCATCCGAACTCCAAAGTTAAGCGTGCTTGCACAACAGTAGTACTAGGATGGGTGACCACCTGGGAAGTCCTCGTGTCACATCCATTTTCTCTTTTTTTCAGGCGTCCTGCAATAAGATAAAGAAATGCACGCTTTGGAATGTTTGTAGGCGTGGAGAGATGAGCCGGGCCGCGACGCCGAGCGCACAGTGTTGAAGCGCGCACCCGAGCAGCGGTAAGATAATGGTCCACGCGGCTCGAGACAAAGATGATATAAGAAAAAATGCGATCAGTGAAAATGGGTACGACCATACCAGCTCTAATGCATCGGATCCTATCAGAATTACGAAGTTAAGCGTGCTTGGGCAAAAGTTGTACTAGGATGGGTGACCTCCGGGGAAGTCCTCGTGTTGCACCCATTTTCTCTTTTTTTCATACGTCTCGCGATAAGATAAAGAAAGGCACACTTGGGCACGTCGGGTGGCGTGGAGAGATGAGCCGGGCGGCGGCGCCGTGCGCACGGTAAGATAATAGTCCCCGCTGCGCGAGACGAAGATTATATAAGAAAAAATGCGATCAATGGAAACGGGCGGGACCATAGTAGCACTGATGCACCGGATCCCATTAGAACTCTGAAATTAAGCGTGCTTGCGCGACAGTAGTACTACGATGGGTGACCTCCTGCGAAGCCCTCGTGTTGCACCCATTTTTCCTTTTTTTCAGGCGCCCCGCAATAAGATAAAGAAAGGTGCGATTGGGCACATCGGTTGGCATGGAGAGATGAGATGGGCAGCGACACCGACCACACGGTATTGAAGCGCGCCCGAGCGGCGGTAAGATAATGGTCCACGTTGTGCAAGACTGAGATGATATAAGGAACAATCTGATCAGTGGAAACGGGCGCGACCATGCTATCACTAATGCACCGGATCTTATCAGAACTCCGAAATTAAGCGTGCTTGGGCAAGAGCAGTACTAGGTTGGGTGACCTTCTGGTAAGTTCTCGTGTTACACCCCTTTTCTCTGTTTTTCAGGCGTCTGGCAATAAGATAAATAAAGGCGCGCTTAGACATGTGGGTTGGCGTGGAGAGATGACCCGGACTACAACGCCGAGCACACGATTATAAAGTATGCTTGAGCGGCAGTAAGATAATGGTCCACATGGCGCAAGACGGAGATGATATAAGAAAAAATATGATCAGTGAAAACGGGCACAACCATACCAGCACTAACGCACCGGATCCCATCAGAACTCCGAATTTAAGTGTACTGGGGAGAGAGTAGTACTAGGATGGGTGACCTCCTGGGAAGTCATCGTGTTGCACTCCTTTTCTCATTTTTTCAAGCGTCCCGCAATAAGCTAAAGAAAGGCGCGCTTGGGCATGTGGGTTGGCGTGGAGAGGTGGGCTGGGCGGCGACACCGACCACACGTGTTGAATCGCGCGCCCGAGTGGTGGTAAGATAATGGTCCATGTGGCACGAGACGGAAATGATATATGAAAAAATACGATCAGTTGAAACGGGCGCAACCATAGCAGCATCAATACACCGGATCCCATCTGAAATCCGAAGTTAAGCGTGCTTGGGCGAGAGTAGTATTAGGATGGGTCACCTCCTGGGAAGTCCTCGTGTTGCACCCCTTTTCCCTTTTTTTCAGGCATCCCACGATAAGATAAAGAAAGACGCGCTTGGGCACGTCGGTTGGTGTAGAGAGATGAGACGGGCGGCGACGCTAACCACACGGTGTTGAAGCGCATGCCCGAGCGGTTGTAAGATAATGGTCCACGCTGTGCGAGACTGAGATGATATAAAAAACAATCTAATCAGCGGAAACGGGCACGACCATGCCAGCACTAATACACCAGATCCTATCAGAACTCCGAAGTTAAGCGTGCTTGGGCGAGAGTAGTACTAGAATGGGTGACCTCCTGCGAAGTCCTCGTGTTACACCCCTTTTCTCTTTTTTCTAGGCGTCTCGCAATAAGATAAAGAAAGGCACGCTTGGGCATGTGGGTTGGCGTGGAGAGATGAGGCGGCAGCGACGCCGAGCACACAATGTTAAAGCGTGCTCCCGAGCGGTGGTAAGGTAATGTTCCACGCGACGCGAGACGGAGATTATATAAGGAAAAATACGATCAACGGAAATGGGCGCGACCATACCAGCACTAACGCACCGGATTCCATCAGAACTCCGAAGTTAAGCGTGGTTTGGCGAGAGTAGTACTAGGATGGGTGACCTCCTGGGAAATCTTTGGGCTGCACCCCTTTTCTCTTTTTTTCAGGCGTCCGGCGATAAGATAAAAAAGGCACACTTGGGCATGTCGGTTGGCATGGGGAGATGAACCGAGCGACGACGCCAAGCGCAGGATGTTAAAGCACGCCTAAGTAGCGATAAGATAATGGTCTACGCGGTGCGACACGGAGTTGATATAAGGAAAAATGCGATTAGTGAACTCGGGCGCGACCATTGCAGCATCAATGCACCGGATCCTATCAGAAATTCGAAGTTCAGCGTGCTTGGGAGAGAGTAGTACTACGATTGGTGACCTCTTGGGAAATCCTCGTGTTGCACCCATTTTTCCTTTTTTTCAGGCGTCTCGCTATAAGATAAAGAAAGGCACGCTTAGGCACGTGGGTTGGCGTGGAGAGATGAGCCGGGTGGCGACGCCTAGCACAGGGTGTTAAAACACACGTCCGAACAGTGGTAAGATAATGGTCCACGCGGTGCGAGACGGAGATGATATAAGGAAAAATACAATCAGTTAAAACAAGCGCAACCATAGCAGCATCCATGCACCGGATCCCATTGTTATTAATTATACTTATTATACTTATTATAGTTATTGATAATAAATAAACCCAAGTTAAAATACCAAAGTATTACATATTCTATATGTGACCTTTTATGGTCAAACTATTTTAGCCATAGTTTTTAGTTTTGACTCATTTTCACAGTGGTTAAACTCTCCCATACCTTGGATCAAATATATGATCTACCTATCTACATGGGAGAACAACGCTTCAGGTTGAGTAAAATGGCCTGCTAAATTTGGTAGTATTTCCCTTGCCCAAATCGATGTAGTACCATTTTAAAGAGGCTAGGGGCATGCAATATTGTAGATTAAGTCCTCCACAATTGACAATGGATTCTGATGGGCCCAGCTGAAAGCCCGACAAAGACCGGAACCCAGAAGGCCCAAACGATAAACCCAGACTCGACAACGCAAAGTGAGTTGATGGAGATAGGGACGGGCCAACCCCATCAAGTAGCCCTTGCGATGCAACCAATCGCAATGGAGGAACCCTCCAGCCTAGCAGCAACAGCCTAACTAGTATAAAGGCCATTGATGCAGACGCTTGCTATTGGTAGCCATGGTCAATGATTAGAAAAGGCATTGCTACTGTCAAGCCGCTACCGCCATCAGCAAACCTCGACAAATCACCCGCCGAAATGGTTAGGTGAATGTCCATAAGGACCATTTGCAATTGCATCACCGCCGCAAGGTGACAACTGACACACTAGCCACAACCATTTTTGGGACAGGCCGCCGAATCCTAGCATGACACATGTCACATGCTTTGGTGCCAAACGCCACTGCTACAAAGCATTACAAATGCCCTTCACCATCACAGGGAAAGGTAGGACCCGAGTTGGCATATATGAGCTCAGAAAGAACCAAACTCTCTTTTAATCTCATAGCTCTTTTTCTCTCTCCAATTTACAAAGCCGCTCCCATCAAGCGCACCACCAGTGCCTAATCCTCCATCAGCTCTCAAAATCACTCCCCATTGAGCACACCATCAGAGCTTAGCCCTTCGCTAGCTCACAAAGTCGCTCCACATCAAATATACCACCAAAGCTTAGCCCTCCGCAAGCACTGAAAGTCGCTCCTCGTCAAGCACATTCTCGAAGCCCAATCCTCCACAAATCTCACTTTCCCTCTTACAAGTGCATTAGTGTATTTTCTTATATCCTCATTGCATCTTTCTATCTATTGAGAAAGATTTTTAATTTAAGTATAAGAGGATAAATTGAAAAATGAGTCTCTCCAACCCTCTGATCTCTTATTCTTTGTTTGTGGTGTGCAGGGTCTAGGTTAGTAGAGATGGAGATTGGATTCGCTTGAGTTCAACCTAATACGAAAGACCTAATGGCTCCCTAATCTGTATAACAACCTAGATTTAGGGGATATCATTGGCGCCGTCCGTAAGAACAACTTAAAAGTCCAACCGCTAACCACCACATTCATATTCCAGATGAAACTATGATGAATGCAGAGCACAAGTTAGCATATCGGTAAGAGACGCGGCCCCCATGGCGACGACCCCTCAAGGGGTAGCTAGGTGAGTGAGTCAACTGAGACCAATGTACGGGAACTCACCACTTAGGTGAGAGAAATTAAGCGAACGCTCCATGCATTCTTTGCCCACATGGATGGCCTGCAGCTAGGGGCTCTCCCCTTGTCACTCAGGCTTCGGCCTCAAGATAAAGAACCAAACAAAGAGGCACCCAGCCATGAAGACCCTACAGCTTGATGACACCGTGGCCCAGGCTACCTCAAGCAGTAGGGCCTGGATAGGACTGCAGGGTCAACTAAGTCATGAGACCCTTGAGGAAAGCCTAGAGAGACGGAACCCTCACAACTCCCGCAATGACAGGAGGCTTAGAACCTAAGGAGATGTCTCGAGCAATACACGGTCGCCACAGACTTTCAGTCGCTAGGATGCACATGTCGCCTCAGAGACTTCAAAGCTGAGGGCATTCCTTAACACCAAGAGGCATGCGTCTTCCCTCTGAATAGAGGAGAAGGTGGAGAAAATCTTACAATATATTTTCAAGGGTGACGGTGGCCAACAGTCCCTTGATCTGAGGAGGTTACCATTCACGATGGATATCTGGACGCAGCTGCTCTCCCTCAAGTTTAAAATATCAACCTTGGACACATATGATTGGAGTATTGACCTGATGGACTACTTGGACTACTTTCGTACGATACTGACCTTCTAGAGCCTAGGCGAGGCCGCCATGTGCCCATGTTTTCTCCTGACTCTCAAGGAAGACGCCCGAATATCATTCTACGGTTTCTAGCCAAATTTTATTCGGTCATTCGATGAGCTTAGCAACTACTTCTTGTGCCAGTTTGCCTCCAGCTGAAGAGAGAAAAAGCAGTCATGGCACGTCGTCCACCACTGACAAAAGCAGGACAAAGGTCTAAAGCACTTCTTGGCCTAGTTCACCGCCGAGGCCCGCAGAATACTCAAGCTCTCTGACGAGGCAAAACTGACTGCCTTCATCGCCACGCTGGAGCCTAGAGAGTTTTTCAAGCACCTGATCCACCAGCGCCCGAAGACCTTCAGGAAAGTTGAACCCATCGCCTAGGCTTACATTGAAGTTGAAGAAGCCAAATAGGAAAAGCACCCCAAGCATGTGGACCGACCCCTCGAGGGGCCGACTAGCGTGAAGAAGAGGAACGAGGATGGTAACCGCTCCCGTGAACCTCGAAAGTAGCCACGGTTTGAGCCGGGTGCCCAAAGGGAGTACAAGCCTCCCACCTTGACTCTACTAAACGACACCCACGTAAACATCCTAATACGTATTCAAGATGAGAAGTTTCTGAAATGGCTCAATGTACCAAGGAACCCAGAGGGAGGAGATCAAATTAAATTCTATCACTATCATTGATCTCTAGGGTATAAAAGCAAAGATTGTTGGATTCTACAGAAGAAAATTGAAGACCTGGTCCTTCGAGGACATCTGACCAGGTTCCTACAAAACCCAAGATAGGCTCCCACGGCATGTGGGTAGTGGGTACGGTATCTATCAGGATCTTGCTAACGAAATACACCAACTGCTATACCCCGTCTTACTGTCGAATAAGGACCGAGCTTAACGTCATACTTGAAACCACCAGATACAGATATAGCTCTTCGCCTTCTTGGGGTGAGGTCAGGAGCGGAAGGTTAGAAAGGTAATTCTTGAGTTCTCGAAAGGCTGCTTCACACTTGGACGTCCACTGGAAGCTGGTTGCCTTGATTCCCCTCAGGGCCTTGAAGAACGGAAGGTATTTCTTCACAGATTTCGCCAGGAAGCGGGGGAGAGTAGCAAACCTCCCGGTTAGCTTGTGGACCTCTTTGACCGTTCGAGGTATGTGCATGACGAGGATGGCTTGTATCTTCTCGAGTTTGCCTCGATCCCATACTATGAGATGATAAAGCCCAAAAACTTTTTTGAGGTTACACCGAATGTGCACTTGGTAGGGTTGAGTTTCATCTGGTGTGCTCAGAGGACTTCGAAGGTCTCGTTCAAGTTGCGAACATGGTCATTGGTGGCCTTACTCTTGATGAATATGTTGTTTACATATACCTCTATGTTCCTACCGATTAATGCTTTAAACATCCTGTTCACGGCTAATTAAATGGGCCATTGAATTGGGTGAGTTCCCGAGGCCCTCGACATCACCTTGATGCAGATCTGTCAAGGATTCTAGTTTGGATCTGACACGTTAATGGGTTATCGACGTAAGCGGCCAGTGGAGCCGGTGTGATTCTGTGAACCCCGGATGGGTTATAGATAAAGTACTTGATTACCCTCGAAATCTTAGGCCCCAACAACGTGGCCGAATACGAAGCGCTATTCATTAGACTTCGGCTAGCGAAGGAGTGCTCGGCCAAAACCCTGGTCATATACAATGATTTCGAGTCGGTCATCAACAAGGTCCATGGAAGCTTCAAGGGGTCGATCCCTTACTCACGAGGTACCTTCTTAGAGAAAAGGGTTTGGCCCAAGCATTCGACAAGATCAGGATGATCTATATCCTACGGTAGGAGAACTGGAAGGTGGACTAGGTGGCCAAGGCAGCGGCGACTGGGATTTTGGAGTAGTACGCTAGAGACATGCAAGAAGTTCTAGCCATCTTGAGCATCAACAACCCTGAGCTTGAGGTGTTGCAAGTGGCTGATGATAAAAACCGATGACCCCCATGCAGGAGGTACCTCATCGACGATCTCCTACCAGATAACCCAAAGGAAGCTAAGCACATAAAGAGGATAGCCGGTTGGTAAACCATTGTGGACGGGAGGTTATACTGTCGCGAGTACTCAACCCCTACATGAAGTATCTCGTGTCACAAGGAGCAGACTACGCATTAGGTAAAGTGCACCTTAGCATCTGCAAGTTACACGTCGATGGTAAGAACCTTACTATCAATATCATGCGGTAGGGCCTCTACTAGCCCTTGATGAAGCGCAATGCCTTGGACTTCGTCAAAAAGTGTGAAAATTGCCAAATCGATGGAAGTATGATCCATCAGCTGCACACAGAGCAGCTCACCTTGCAAGTACCCTGGCCGTTTGTGCAATGGAGGCTCGACATACTCGCCCTTTACCCATAGCGTCCAGGCAGAGAAAATTCATCATAGTTGGTATCGACTACTTCATTAAGTAAGTCGAGGCAACCCCATTGGCTCGGATGACTGAATAAAATGTAACGAGGTTCGTTCATCAGAGTATCGTGTGTCGAGTTGGGATTCCTAAGGTCATCATGACCGATAACGGGACCTAATTTACTGGCAAGCGATTCACTAAGTACTGCGTTAGCCTGCGGATCAAGTTGGTTCATGCCTCTATCACCTACCCGCAAGCCAATTGGCAAGTGGAGGTAACGATCCGAATGTTACTGCATGGGTTGAAGATAAAGTTGGAAGATATTGGGGGCTCTTAGGCAAACGAGCTGCCGTCCGTGCAATGGTCATATCGAACGATGTTAAGAGAGCCAACCCGTAAGACATCCTTCAGGCTCTGCTACGGGACGGAAGCGGTCATCCCAATTGAAATTGGGCTGCCCAACCTTCGAGTTGAGTGCTTTGACCCAACTAGCAACTCCCAAAGACTTACGGAATAACTCGACCTACTCGAGGAAGCCCAAGATGTAGCATGCCTAAGGACGATAGCCTACTAGTAGAACATTGCACGATACTACAACAAAAGGGTAAAAGCCCGTCAATTCGAGGTAGAGGATTTAGTCCTACGGTGCATGGAGGCAACAGGCAAGATCGTCCACCGGAATAAGCTTTCCATGAACTAGGAGGGACTGTTTGTCGTGTCAACAATCATCCAAAATAGGGCGCACAAACTATGCATCCAGGACAGTGAATTGGTCCCAAGGACCTGGAATGTCACCCACCTTAAAAGCTACTACTAGTAAGCCTCACCCGAGCCTAGGTAAGATTGACATCTATCACCCCGAATGCTTGAAAATGCATTACGTTACACTAAACATAATTATATTTTGTTCATGTGCATTTGCTCATGTGAATGCATGCTTGCATAATAATGCATAAAATCAAAAGACCTAAATAGCCCCTAAATCGAGTGAATTCACATTTACTTGTTACAAAACCTTGGCCCCGTATCGAGCAGCCCATAGATGGTCGAATTTGAACCTTGGTTCCAACAACCAAGCAACCCAGAGACTATCAAATTTGAACCTCGGTTCCAGTAATCGAGCAGCCTAAGGACTGTTGAATTTGAACCTTGGTCCACCGAGCAACCTATATACTGTTGAATTTGAACCTCAATCTCGTCACTGAATGGTCCATTGATAGTCAAACACCCAAGCCTGGGGGCTCTTAGAGCACTCCATCAAGCTGCCGCTAAAACCTTAGGAGGTTTCTACAGCATGCGTGTCACAACCTCATTCCGACAGAGAAGAGCACCATCAGTCAACGACGGTTGACGGATTAGGACTAGACATGCATAAGCTACAACATCAGTCGACAAGGCTGAGCACCAATATGGTAATATATGGGTGATGGCCTATGACTCCGTTAGGGCCTAGTTGCTATGGCTATGAAACCGAGTTGGCCCTAATGAGGCTCCCCCACGAGTGTGTGATGACGTTTCACTCTTTGGATAGAGCACCCCATAGAATCAAAGTGCCACGACATTCCCTCAAGAGACTGAGCACGATCGGGCAAACATGCCCAAGATAAGCCCGACAACAATAACAATAATGCTTAATTGGCAAAACAAATTCCACATGAACACTTAAACAAGCAGTAATAAAGATCTCAATGATCTGCCTGATTTTATTACAAAGATTAAAAATATTCAAAGGGCCATCCGCCCAAAAAGAATACAAATTCAGCCTATCGCCCAGAGGGAGAGTGATCCGAAGGCTGGGGACACTATTGCGAGTGAGACGAAGGCCCAACAGCATCATGAGAAGAGTCTAGCAGATCCAACTGCCACCAAGCACTTGCATTCTTAGGTGGAAAAATAAAATGGAAAAGCTAGGAGCCACCAGATCCACAATGTGGTGGCATAGGTTGATGATGGCCCTGTACTTACGCTCCACAACACTCCTAATCTCATCAGAGTTAAGGGAGATCAATAGCTCCATCTCGAGCCGAAGGTTCTCGCCCTGGAGGTGAGCGTAGTCCTACTCCAGCTCACATAGCAAATCCTCGAGGGAGAAGATCCTCACCCTAGCCTCAGACAGCTCACGTTCGTAATGGGAGGCTCACTCTATCGCAACTCTGAGCTCCTTTGGGTTGAAGTGAGCTTGGGCTAGGCAGTCAACAAAGGCTACCAATTGGCAATTCCGCTCATGTAGCTGGAAGCAGAAAATCAATCAATGGAAGCGATAAAGAAAGTAAATGAAATAAATAAAAAGGTACATGAGATATCTCCTCAGCTAAAGATGACCCCTCTAAGGGCGGGCAACTTGATGTAGGGTCTTCTGGAGCCAAGGTTTCCATGACATTCTTGCACTCCTCGAAAATCAGTGGCACAGGGGGCGCGAAGTAAGGCTTCCCGGTGACCTCCTCAACACCAACAGCACCGGTAGTAGGCTCCACCTCCACCTCTCCTCGGATCCTAAGCTCCAAGGGCTCGACGCAAGGTCCTTCAAAAGCCTCCATAGTCTCAAGCACCTTAATTGCTATTGGAGCGTAAGGTTTTGAAGACTCAGGGGAATGCACTCCGGCAACCTCCTCGTGGCCCTCATTAGATGCCCCCGCCGGGACGTCAGTCATTCAGTTGCCACAAGAGGCATCCTCATCAGTAGCGGTGGGAAGACACCGGATAAACTCCTAGCTTGGGGATACCATAGCAACGGGAACACCATACTGTGCTGGAACCGACCCCTCGAAAGCACCCCCTAGTTGCCCGCAGCCAACGCAAGATGTTCGGAAGGCTCACCACTCACTATCAACTTGGCGACCCTAGACGCTTGGCCCGATGAGGATGTGAAAGCAGAATCCATCCTCCTCAAAGATCTCCAGGACCAACAGACACGCTCCAACGTGGCCTCATCTTCCCCGAAGGAGAAGGAAGAATTAGCAAAAGTATGGAGAGAGGCAGTGCGCTGCCGCTTGGCTGGCAGACTGGAGGGCTCATGGATAACTAACGCCCCAGGCTTCCTTTAGGGTGCCATAGGCAAAGCAGCGATAGCCACTTCGAAGCCAGGCTCCCATGCAATGGCAAGGAAAGCTTCTAGGGTTGACCAGTGACCCCTCTCCCGTAGAGTGCTCACGTGCATCCGTATAAAGTCTGTTAGCTGCTTCTTTAGAGCCTCCTCATGACGCTCTAAGGACTTGTCAAACCAGGTCACACGTTCCCCCACTCGCTGAAAATGGCCCAATTAGAAGGGACCACCAAATAAAAACAATGGTCCTTCCAACTCTTTGTTGAATCTAGATATGCCCCCTTAAAGTTAAAACCTGAGTACGGAGACATCAAAGTCCAGTTTGCAGTTTTGGTGAAGCAAAAAATTATCCTCACCGACCTAATGTTGAACTGGTAGCCTTGACAACGAGAGAAGATGCACAAAGACACCAAGTATCGGATAGAGTTGGGCTGAAATCTTGCCACCGAAACTCTTAGAACTGTCAAGATAGCGTATAACTTTGGTGGCACCAGAAAACGGAGTCCACCCCCAAGTGAATGTCGTACATGGTGATAAATCTCTCCGGCGGGGTGCAAGCCTTGCTCTCTTCACCTAGTAACAGGAACGCCATATTCCCCAAAATCTTGAACTAGGAGAATAGCGACTGGGCATCACCGATGGTGAGTATGGATCGAATCAATTTAACCTCCTTGAAAGCCATGAATGGTGAAGCAATGAGAGAAAGTAGATGAGAAGTAGTTCGCGACTATTTGAAAGCAGAAGGAAAATGCGAGAAATGGTGATGCAGCCTAAGGTTTAAATAGACAGAGCTCAAGCCCCAAATGGCATCACATGAAGGAAATCAAAAAGTCGCCTACCATAATGGTAACGACACACGTCCCCTTGTCGAGGTGCCATAGCACGTCAATCGAATGACTTTAGTAATGATAGTTTGACAAATTCAAGATGGCCAACTGAAAGAGAAAATCCTGAATTCTTAAGGCCCTAGTTCCACTACTTCCCAAAGCGGCAAACTAGCGTCACGCGACCTTGCAGGCCCGAGGTAGATCCAACTTGCCGTCGTCTTAACTCAATGCTCGGAACGAACAACCGTGGGACTAGACTACCAAAAGAGTAGGCTACTAGGGGTCCATGCTGCCCGAATCGGACGTCAATGAGTTGCACGGCGTGACACTCAAACACCCAAATCACATATAGCGTGCAACGATAGCCAAAATAGTTTAGCATGTTTTATTGAAAAGTTTAGAGTCTACATTCGAAGGCAACTATCGGCCTCACAAAAAGAAAGAAAGAAAGAAGACCCTGCCCCCACACCTACGGCCTACCAGAATGGCTACCCTCGGATATTCAACTGCTTGATCTGCTCAGCACAGATCCCTAGCCGTCCCCTAGCAACATAAGTGGCCAGGTTTGCCCCTAAGTTAGGCATTTTCACACCAAAGGTCCGCTAGTTCTTGCCAAGTCCTCTGGGGCTCGTCTTCCAGCAAAGCTATTTGATCTAGAGCCTGAGCATGGCTCTCGAAAAACCCTCAGTATCTCATCCCAACAATCGACCTCCTCGATGGTCCTCTAGAGGTAGACGCATGTCCCCCCGCAATGGCCATGTTAGTCCGCCAACGTCCCACAAGCAGAGTTGACAGTAAGGAGGCTCATGAGCCAGAAGAGTTGCCCTCTTCTGACGAGACCTCCACTAACCTGCCTTCCAAGGCATCGCGGGATACCCACTCCTTGATATTGCGAAGGATATTAGGATGCCCTTCAACTAGCGCCATTAATGATTGACCCATCTCTGTCTCGTGCAGTAGGAGATGTAAGGTCCCACATTGGATTGGGGGAGGGGAACGAAGTGTCCTTATAAGGGCATGGACACCTTCCCCCTTGTAGACGCGTTTTGGGGGCGGCTTAGGCCGTCTGTCAGGAACAAAACCGTGATACCTGTAGGTTTGGAGATGTCGTGAAACTCTCTCAGGCTGCGGCATGTAGGCTTGGAGACGCCGCAAAACTCTCCCGGGCCAAAGCGAACAATATCTACATGCGGATGTGTCGGGGACGTTACAAATGGTATAAGAGTTGGGATCCGGTCCAGTGTGCCAGCGTGGACGCTGGGTGTGAGTTTTCGAGTTAAGGAAATAATAATTAGAAGGCAATTAAGTTAATATGGGTGTATCATGGTAAAAAAGTATCAGAGGAATCGGATGAACAGCTCAAAGAACCGAAAATGGTTAATCGGGAACGAAAACTGTAAACCGGGTTATGTAACTTTGTAAAGATGATTTTGGGTTTTAAAGCATGATAATCGTGGCTTATTAATGTTACATAATCAAGGACAAGGCCCTAGGATGTAAAAGATTGGGTTAGAATGGTCAAAACGGGTCCCGAACGGCGAAAACGCGGCGTAGGCTTGTTGTTGGCTTGCCGCGGCTCAGACCGGCGCCCTCCGGGCGCTCGAGCCCTCCTATCAAGCAGAAAAACCAGAAGTGAGGCCGCTCGCTGGCCGCTCGAGTGGAGATCGAGCGGTGGTAACCCGTGGCTCGGCCGCCCGCTAGCCGCTCGAGCGGAGCTCGAGCGGCAGGCGCAGTTTAAATACGCGCCGTGCCTCTCTCTCGTTCATTTTTGCATGGGCCGAGGGATTTTTAGAGAGAGAGGGAGCGCGATTCTAGAGAGAGAAGAAGGGAGATCGAGCCCGGGAGACCGTTTCTGTCCGAGAGCCAGGTATAAAGGTGAAAGCACGCGTCGAGGCAAGTGTTCTCATACCCACTTCTCGTTCTCTTTCGATGTTTTATGTATTTTCGTTGGGTATTTTGTGTCGATACCCATGGTGAACGTTAGAATCATGAAACCCATGCCTTGAGGTCCAAGAATATGTAGTTGTTTGTCCGAATCGTGTCCGATTCGTCCGGGTGGGTTTCACCGAAACCCTAACCTACGGGATTTTGGGGATTTCCCGTTTCCCGACCTTGTATCATGAAATTGACCTCAAAATTGGAATCCCCACGTCCCAATGATGTATATATGTCGGCCGCGGGTCCGATCTTGCACGTTTGGACCCGTTCGCGGCGTCCGAGCCCATTAAATGGGCGCTGTTACTGTTCACCCGAGACCGAAGGTGGATTTTGCGCGTTGTCACCTTCGTAAAATGTTGAAATGACCCTAGAATATGAATCCCCGTATCCCTATTGTGTGTATATATCGACCGGATGCCGAATCTCGCAAGATTTGACCCGTTCGTGGCATCCGGGAGTCTTGAAATAATTCCGTGATTGTTTATCCGCAATAAAAGGGGAAATTACATGCTTCCATTATCGTGATAAGTTAAATCGAACCCAAATGTGAAATATCGTGTACAAAGAGTATGTACGAATCCACCGGACATCCGATTTCCAAGTATCGAACCGTGTACGGCATCCGGGTGTTCAAAAGGAAATCTGTTATTGTTCACCCGAAATGGAATGAGAAATATAAAGTAATATGACCCCATAATTGTATTGAAAGTAACGTTTAAATGTTTAAACGTAAATGTAAGCTTCGAATGTGAATCCGTGTGCTGGAGGCTGGGCAATGAGTCTCAGAGGTTTCAAAATGACTTGTAATCGTCTGAGGTATGAAATCTAATCTCTGTTGTGAACTTGGAATGATTTGTTGTGGATTAAGGGAATTGAGTCCCACCGATTGTGAATAAGGAATTGAGTCCCATTGGATATTGAGAATCGTGATGTGAATGAAAGGGAGTCCACATTGTGATTGTGATGATATGATCTCCTGGATGGAGATGTGTTTGATGATGTAATCTCCCGGTTGGAGATGATTGTGATGGGAATGAGGTTTCCCGAGATGTGATTGTGTGGCAAATGTGAATTTCCCTCTCCAAGTGTTGAACCTAACCTTGAAACTAGGACCCTGAGTCATATGGGTAGTATTCTTTAGTATACCATGTCCATCGCGGTGTGAACCCGAAAAATACTTGGCCACGTATTCCAGTCGCTCGTGGGAGTGGGTGATGTCTGTGGTACGCTTTAGGAAATTACTGTGGAAGAATGAGGATTGCCCTGGACCCCGGGGGTGTGGGGTGTGTCTGTCGACGCTACATATTGAGATGTAGTCGTCTGTGATGATTGTTGCATGGATGCAACCGAGGGTCATGTGCTACCGACCTAAAATAGTAGCCGTGGCTTTAGAATGTGTAGCGAACACATTCCTGTCATCGTTCTCTCGCATCGTTGGTTAGTATGGTCTACTAGCCGGGGTCCGCAAAGATTATATAATAATAAAAATAAATAATGTCCAATCGATGAACCCTGTGAATCAAGTAATTCAAGATATAACCGTGAAAACTGTGATGAGAACCGTGAGAATCTTGTGAATCCAAATGATGACCAATCAGTGTAATCGTGAGAACCGTGGGAATCAAGTGATTCCAGTTGTTCCTGTTCCCTCTCCTGTTCCCTGATTTTGGAGAGTATGTATTCCCTCCCGTTTCAGTCCTTGTACATGTCTTGGAGGGGTGTTTATGATTACATTTGTTGAGCTGTTGGCTCACTCTTACTGTTGTTGTCTCTTTTTCAGATGAGAACACTTAGCTGGCGCAAGTAGTCAAACAAGGAGAGGCTTGCTTGATGTGATTGGCTGGACGGCGAGTGATCAGAAGATTTGGACATAGAGTTGGATCGGATTGTGGACGGCCACTCGGGGTTTAGCGTGGCTCGTTATAGTTATTGTTTTATGGTTTTGTTCTGTTTCCGCATTTTTGATGATTTAGTTATGCTTCCGCGTCTGTATATATATGTTTTGAGTTTGGTTTCATTAGATGGCATCTCTCTAGATCCAGTATAGTCAGTTGTGTACTCTATTGGAGCCATGAATGATATGGCAGATGTGTGATCCTGTGTAGTGTATTGTAGACTTTGAGTTAAGCCTCTTGATTAGATGTGTGCTTGTACAGGATGATATTTGAACAGGTTGTATTTTTTATTTTCGTCTAGTTGCAGAGGAAACTCTGCCGGATTTTCTGTAGAATCCATAAGTATTAATTATGTACTTTGGTTTGTGTTGCCATTGATGGAGGTTATTCGATAGAGAAGAATCTGGTCCGTCACACTAGGTCCCCAAGGGGATGGACTGTAAGGTCCCACATTGGATTGGGGGAGGGGAACGAAGTGTTCTTATAAGGGTATGGACACCTTCCCCTTGTAGACGCATTTTAGGGGCGGCTTAGGCCATCTTTCAGGAACAAAACCGTGAGGTCTGTAGGCTTGAAGATGCCGTGAAACTTTCCCAAGCTACGGCCTGTAGGCTTGGAGACGCTACGAAACTCTCCCGGGTCAAAGCGGACAATATCTACATGCGGATGCACCGGGGACGTTACAGGAAATATCTGGTGTAGAAGCTGTTGACTCTGCTCCATTTTTTTGGGACCTGCCAGTCGGGGTCAACCTCCAAAAAGAAGTGAGACTTTTAGCCCTCCGACGACCTGGGCCTCACCCCGCTCAACCGAAACCTCACACGAGGAACAAAGGAAACCCAATTGCCCTCCTGGCTGATCCGGAGGAGCACCTTCAAGGATCAGGCATCCACGGTGAGCCTCCTATCACAGAAAAATACAAATAGAGTAACCAAATGTCGAACAGTATTTGGGTATAGATAAGCAAAAAGAATCCCAAGGGATACCAGAATCTCGCATAGCTACCTTTGAAGCGGAAGTCAGAGGCCAAAGCGAAGGTGTTCCTCATAAACAGTAATGAACCCACAAGGAGGAGACAAGCTGTTTCACCGGCACCGAGGATCGCAAAAAAGGTAAAGCCAAAAAGGTCACCCTCACTAATTAGAAGTTCCACATCTCTATCAGACAATGTCAATTGAATGTCGGAGATGCCCCAGGAAGCCATTTAAGTATTGAGCAAATCGGCGAGAAGTACAACAAATTAAGGCAAAAATACTCTGAAAGTGATGGAAGAAATGTTTTTGGGGCTAGCGCTTAAATAAGCCACGACCCTGCCAAAAACGGCGTCGTTTAAGGAAATTGAATCGGTGTAGCACCAATAACATGCGCCTTCACCCAAGTAAACCACAATGCATCTTTTCCCAAGCGCAATAATGATGCATGTTGCCCTGCTTCCCCAAGCAATCAATGCACTTGGACAATTGATTGAAGAGACGGCGCACGGTGTAGTCAACAACGCCCTAACATGCCTTTTTCCAAGGCTGAAAATGTATGATGTGCGGCCGTAGCAGGCTCGAGACTGATTCACCAGACGGGCCCCCTATCAAGCACTCGAAAGGCCACCTAGGAGGTGGCTCGCTAGAATATTAGGCTGTCGGCCTCTCGGACTGTCAGGTTAGTGGACACCAAGTAGCCTGCAACCATATACAAACATTTCAACCATCCAAGCTATGCGAAAAATTCAAAAGATACACTCGGGGAAGACGGTCACAGCCAAAGCACCAAGCAACCGCCCTCTACCTACCCATGGAAGCATCTAGACCAAGGTCTAGGCACTGTAGAAGGTGAATGGGAAGCAATTCCCTAACAAGGAGGAAGGCAAGATGTCGCCACCCTTATGCACCTGGAGATCCTCCGCTGAGGCCAACCATAGCCCTTCGGCCAATTACCGAGCTAGTGCAGCATCAGCATGGTAGCCCACAGCTGAGCACCATGCCTCCCCCAATAAGCTCCGGAAGTGACTCTCCGGTGAAAGGAACGGAAGGCCGAGTGCTCCCCAAATATCCGAGACAACGAAAGCGAAGCGTTCATGCCTTGAAGTCCCTCCAGAGTCTACGCCACCAGATGCTAGCATGGAGAAGGGAAGTAACGATGGCCCTATGATCAGACCATCATCATTATGACATTAAGGAAATCGAGGGAAGAGCATCATGACAAACTTCAAGCACTTCTTCAAAACTCATAGAACTCCATTTGATCCAAGTAGGAGGCAGCAAAGGACTCATGCCGGTTCTAAACTTCCATACCACTTAGCTGGTATGAAGATGATCCATGGAGCAAAGAGCAAGGAGTCCTATCATTTATAGCCACAGAAGGAGATCAATGAGCCTTAAGTGAGAAGCCACGTCTGCCAGCATCAATCACTGGAAACTAACAAGGAATCGACACTAGGCCCCAAATCAATGATGAGATCTTTCCAAATAGAGTAGCGAATCCCTATGACCCTGTATGGAAAGCTGTAAGGTGCTTGAGAAAGGAGTACAACCCTTGGAAACAAGTGAAGCATCGCTTTAGGAAGGAACACCTAAGTAGGCCAATTGGAAGCAACCCATCGTGACATGCTGGGAGCTGTTGAGGTCCAGTCACTTGGCCTAGGGGGCTAATAATAGGTCCAGCTATACCAAGGATCTCCCCAAGTCCAAACCAGGCACATCCACGAAGAAAGGCCCCATGAAGACCAAAGCCTAAAAGGCCTAGACTAGGCAACACACAATTGGCCGAATGAGATAGGGACCGGCCAAGCCCAACAAATAGCCCTTACGATGCGACCAATCACGATGGAGGAACCCTCCAGCCCAATAGCATAGCCAGCACAAAGGTCGTTGACACAGAAGCCTACCATTGGCCATGATTAACGATCAGAAAAGGTGCTACTATTGCCAGGCTGTTGCCACCATCAACAGGCCTCGACAAATCATCCGTCGAAATGGTTAGGCGAATGTCAGCAATGATCATTCGTAGTCGCACCACTACCGCAAAATGACAATTGACATGCCGGCCACGATCATCTTCGGGACAAGCTGATGAATCTTGACAAGACACTTATCACAAGCGTTAGCTTCAAATGCTATTGTTATGAAGCATTACAAATACCCTTCATCATTATAGGGAAAGGGAGGACCCAAAGTGGCATATAAGAGCTCAGAAAGAACTAAATTATCTTTCAATTTCACAGCTTTTTCTCTCTCCAATTCTCAAAATTGCTCCCCGTCGAGCGCACCATTAGAGTCTAGTCCTTTATTAGCTTTCAAAGTGCACCACCGAAACCTAGCCTTCCGCCAACATTGAAAGTCGTTGCCTGTCGAGCGCATTCTCAGAGTCCAATCTTCTATAAGTCTCACTTTCCCCCTACAAGTGTATTAACATTATTTAATATTAAACGTGCAATGCATAGTTGATGATTTTCACATATCCTAAATTTTTTTGTGAAACAATATATTAGAAAATTAAAATTATATGTCAACTTTTTGGGAAAATAAATTTTACGTAAACAAGTAATAATTTAAGTCACCTCATTCCATCACAGTATTGCCAAATGCCACATATGATATGTATACGCTATTAATTAGTTATTGTATTCTTTTAATTAATCACATTTAAATAGGACAATAAAGTTTTCCTCTTGAAACTTATAAAAGAGCCGTATAAAAACATGAAAAATTTTAAATAAATCTTATGAGACCCGT
>JAODPA010073780.1:0-29652 GCA_025585075.1 Nepenthes mirabilis
TTACTGATTTAGAGCTAATACATATACACTGGGGCATGCCCCAGGCACCTTCTTATAGTAATAAAAGAGAATGAAAGAAAAACCAGATAAGAAAAAAGGGTCTAGATTTATGTCATCTAATTCGGCGGCACGCTTTCACTTATCCAGTTAGATGAATCAAGACCATATTGTCTATCAGGCGGTAATAGCCAATCTACTATCTGGTTTTAGAATATCAATGCTTCTGTAGGATTACCCACGACTTTGGTACAAAACTTGTTTGAATCGTTGAATTGCCATGAGGGTCGATTCGAAGGTGCTTTGGGATCGTCTGATTGCTTTATTTCTAGGGGCGTGGATGTTTCACTGAGTGTTAGCCAGACGAAGGGACCCCCTTCCCTCCAAGATATGGTTCCAAATTGCAACATACCAAACACTATCTTGGCTGAAGGTAAGGGCTCTTTAGCTAAAGCTGATTCTGATCTCGCGGTGGGAATGTCTTCAGAAATAGGTAGACCTCCTCAGGCCTCCTGGTCCTCGATTGTGCAAAAAGACATCTCTGGTGGTAAGGTGACCTTGAATTACTTCCCCCCACAAAAAGGTTATGGGGATATAGTGGAACTAACCCCCTACTGAAGTTATTAAACAAGGGGAGGCTACGTGGGGGGATACCCTCGTGGGGTATTTTGATGCAAGTTTCACATTGGAAAGTTTGAGGCAAAACCTCCAACTTATAAGTTATGGGGCTCTCCCTCCTACTAGACTAGTCTTTTAGGATGGGCTCTCCCTCTGGCTTATACTCGAATCAAATGGTGCTTTCATTGAGACCAATCCCGACTCAGAAAGGGCTACCTGCGGAGGGTTCTGACCGAAAAGGGCTACCTGCGGAGGGGCTGACCTGCTGCCGGTGCACCGGGGCGGAGTAAAGCGTCACAGAATGAAAGCCGCCAAGTGAAATGTCGCAAAGTACAGCCGCCGAGGTCGTGGCTGTTAAAGGAGGAAGGAATGATGCAAGTCCCACATTGGAAAACTCGAGGCCCAGCTTATAAGTTAGGGGGCTCTCCCTCCTACTAAACCGATCTTTTGGGATGGGCTCTCCCCCTGACTTATGCTCGCATCATATTTTTATGACAAACCTTTTCATTTCCATGTTGTTAACTATATCGCTAGGAAGATTTGGACTCGGTTTGGGTTGAGGCATGTTGCTAGTAATGATTATGGATTGGTTTTCTTCCAGTTTTCCTCCAATATGATGCTAGAAAAGTGGCTTGTGAATGGTCCCCAGGCATTTGCATGGAGAACACTCTTCCCTAAAAGATGGAAACTAAGGCTGCCTTTGTCCAAGGAGCAGCATAAAACTTTTCCGATATGGATTACTTTATTCAATGTTCCAGTGGAATAATAGACTCTCTTGAGTCTTAGCTGGATTGCTAGTGTAGTGGGAAAACTTATTCAACTAGATTCAAATACAAAGAAAATGGAACGAATGAGTTTTGCCCGTGTATATGTAGAAGTTGGTGCCTGTGTAGCTCTGCCATCTAAAGTTCATCTCAAGGCTGGGAGAAATTCAGAACCAGGAGGGACATCTTTTGTTGAGGTTAACATCGACTACCGATGGAAGCAAGTCTGATGTAGTAATTGCAATCAGATTGGACACAGTGCCTTTCATTCTAAACTTATTAAAATTTACAAGCCAACGGGTAGAATTTTGTTAGATTCTAAATCCAAAACTGCTCAAAATAGGGATAAAGGAAAAAGTCCAGCTACAACTAATCCTATTGAGTCTGCTCTAGGACCCATGGCCATACCTACCGCTAATGCCTTTGCTGCCCTCCAAGAAGTAGAGGAGCCTAGCAAGGATGCTGGTCATCCTGATTTTGATAATGCTGGATTACCTTCGGCTACTGTCAAGGAGTGGAAGTCTCCCAGGTTTGTCCCTAATCCCATATTAGATAAGGCTGTTAAATCCCCCTTGAATTCAGATCCAACACTTGCTGATCCTGCTGCTCCTAGTTTTGCAATGGAATTTTTCTATCAATTTGTTGATATACAACAACATGATAGTGATCACGAACTGTCCAAGTCAAGAACCCACTCTGATGATGGAATTTTGATGAATACGGCCACAGAACTGCTTCACACGGTGGATGCAAAGGCAGGTGTAGGACAAGAAAACTCCTCTAGTTTGTCTTTAGGCCCTGTTGGCATATTGGCAGGCAAGAATGAGGATGATCCTTCTCAGGTCAAGGCACCATTGTTTGCTGTAGAGTCTTTGAGGCTGGTAAAAGATGAAGGCCAGCTTCAGTTTGATATGGGTGATGATCATTAGCAGGATTTCTCGAAGCAACAGGCAGTGTTGGGAATGGTTAAAGCTGGAAACTCTCATAATGGTAATGGGGCCATAAAGGTTGCTGCAATTTCCCCTCCAACAAAGTTGGAGAAGCCTGCGCACAGTGCAAAGTCACTGAAGTCTATATTAAAGAAATCAAAGGGGCCTAAAAGCAAATCTTCCCCTTCTCTGCTACTCCATGGTTAAGTTAGCTAGCTAGAAAATGCGTGGGAAGAATGGGGAGATCAAGGTCCATGACGTTCATCAGCTCATTAGCTCTTTGCAATGCGGTATTGTGGGATTATTGGAAACTAGGGTCCGTGATCATAAAGCCAACCATATTGCTGGAAAGGTAAGGCCTCATTGGTAATGGGCCAATAATACTTCTATCGGTCGTATATGGGTGGGCTGGGATTCAGAGCAAATGGATGTGGATATTCTTTCCATGGAAGATCAGGTTATCCATTGTAATGCCCACTTTAAGATGACTAATAAGGTATGTATTCTATCATTTGTTTATGAGACAAATTTGGAACTTCAACGTCATTTACTGTGGAATAGTCTCTGATAAAATAATCAACACACACAAAATAAGTCGGGGGTGACATTGGGGGATTTCAAGGCCATTCATTCGCCTTCAAAAGGATTGGGAGGTACATGGCATGCTCGCAGTTCCATGGATCTTGATACATGCCTCACTAACTGTGATTTTGTCGATGTCTATCATGATGGAGCATTCTTTACATTCAATGATGGGAGAGATGTAGCTATCCATATTTACAAAAAGCTAGACAAAATTGTTGTTAACAGCACTTGGCTCTCGGAGTTTGGCATGTATAAGGCATCTTTCCTTCCAACGAGACTTTCGGATCACTCCCAATTGTCTTACATCCGGAGGGAATAGACTGCACACGGAAAGGCTTGTTCTAGTTTAATAATTTCCTAACAAAGCATCCACAATTTCACCATATTGTCCGAGAGGCATGGCACCGGGTGTCCCGATGTATCAACTACTAGCCAAATTGAAAAATACTAAAAGGTCCCTGAAAAATCTTAATGCTAATGTGGGCAATGTTTATGAGGAGGTTGTTAGAAGCTATAAAGAATTGGAGGATCTCTAGCAGACTCAAGCAAATAGTCCGAGTCATGATGGATCTGGAGAGGAGGAACGCGTGTGCAAATCAACCTACATGCAGGCTATGGCTCAGGAGTTAGAGTTTATCCAGTAGAAAGCTAAACTCCACTAGCTTAAGGAGGGAGACCAATGCACTACTTTCTTTTTCCAAACGGTCAATGGAAATTGTAACCAAAATCAAATCCTCTCCTTGGTTAAAGAGGATGGTCCCCAATAATTTGTAGCCCAGTTCCAACTAAGCATCAACTGCTTCTGAACTTTATCTGCTTTACATTCTAAAACTTTGGTTTCATCCAAACCAATAATACAATGAGCAGAAGTAACTTTTTTTTTTTTTTTTGTAAGTAAGAAATTGTATTAAATAAAAGAAATTACAAAAAAAATTATATTATATCTCCAAATATTTTACAGACTTAGAGTTAGAATATAGACGTTAGGATATTCCCTGAGTATCAAGAACATGTTAACCACCAAAGTAACATTACACAAATAAAACAAGTTATCCGTCACCCAAACCGGCCCATTGCCAGCAATCAACCCAGCCCAACTGCCGTATACAACTGATCAGTTGGGCACCATGCTGCTCCGACTGCAAATGAGCTCCTCAGTGTCGTTGGCTAGTCAACGTGTTGACCGGCATTTTGCACCAAGGCCAGTCAACCCGTTGACCAGAAAAATTTCACCCGATGCACCCTTGTAGCACTTTGGCTGATTTGGACTTCACTCGTTAAGCACCCCAGCCATATAGCACCCGTCCATATAGCACTGTGACAGCCTATATGCATCCATGCCGGTCAACATTTTGACTGGCTTATTTGCACCATCAACGGTTCATTTTTCCAGTCAACTAGTTGACCGAGATTTTGGACGGTCAACTAGTTGATCGAAAATTCTACTCAGCCTTAAGTCCTCGGCCATTAGTATCACATCATGGTCCATTTCATCAGCTTGACAGAGCCTACAAACATACACAATCCAGCAATCGTGAGCATGCACAACGTCCACTGCCATAAGCAATATCTACTGCAACCAGTTCAGACTTCATAAGACAGAGTCCTCAGCCAACAATACTCCGGCAAGCACTTTGGCCTATAACACCCTTAGGCTTCTTAGTAGTGGATTTCCAATGTCTCTGGGACTTAGATTGCTTTAAAGATCCTACCTGCTTGGAAGGAGTGGTGACCTGATCAGCCTCCTCCGGAGCATGATAGGGATGGACACCACCCTCCCTCCTATCAAAAGTCCTCAGAGGGCTATTAGAAAAGTCAGGAGCACCAAGAATGCTCACATTAGGGGCAGATTCATCTATTATATGAAGGCCTTCTACTAAGCCACCCAGCTAGCTAAACTGGCAATTCGGAAATTCAATCTCCGTTTTCAAAAGAGTAGCCAGAAAACCATATACGGCTTGCCTCCCATCAGGGTATCAGAAGCAATGTATGGCTAAGTAATCTTAGCTACCACCAACATCTTAATGGCCTCATATAATGTACCTTGAAAACTATCCTGATCCACCACTACCTGAGGAGAAGAAGATTTGGACTCAACCCTCTCTTCACTATCAACAGAGATGGGCTTCTCGTCAGTTTCAGCAAGCAAACATTTCTCTAGGAGACCATTCACAGTTTACCTCCCTTCTGGAGTTGAAGATACTAGATATGCCTGAATAGCGTTTGCCTCATCAAGTGTTGGATCGTGAAAATCCTCCTGATCATCCTCATCCATAGTAGGAGCCTCATGCGTTACAGAAACCTCACCATTCAGCTTCAGAGGTATCGTCAGGTTAGGCTCCAATCCCATTCGATCTCCAACCAAGGAAGTCCCTTGGCCGGCATAATTAGGGCCAGTGTTCTCACAGCTCTGAAGCTCTGCAAAGACATTTGAGGAAGCCAGTAATTGGCATTGTTGATCATTTATATCAGCAAGGGCCCACGAAGCATCCTGTGTGGCAAGAACCTGGCTGCGATTAGCTTTAAAGGTCTCCAGTTGCCTTCGCAAGCTTACAACCTCACATGAGAGTTTCTGGAGAGAATTGGGCATTGCCTTAGAAGAGGGTAATTCACACAATCCTACACCTTTGGACTCTAAAGAACCATCCAGGAACCTGATCTATATTCGAAGCACTCCGAGTCCTGAGCCTCTATACTCCCAGGAGTAATGCTATCCACACCACTCTTGCCAGTTGTCAATGCCAGCTTGGATAGATCTGTCTAAGAACTATTTTCCCCATCAAAAAAGGCATCAGAGAAACTAGGGTCATTCAGACAGTGCTTTATCATCTCCAGAGTACTAGGAGTAGGCCCCACTACAACCAAGCTTAAGGGAACATTCACATGAGCAGTGGCCAACAATGTAGTATTCATGTCACTATGCTGCGAATACGTAGGATAAATTTGTTCCACATTCGGGTGTAAGACAGTAAAGGAATTAGACAAAATCGGTATTGAACCATCCACCAGCTTGCTATTGTGAATATCACATGGATGATTCTGTGGAAAACCTTGCATAACCTAGACGGACTTTATCCCGAAAGGTTCCACTCCTTTTGTTGGGACATTGGTGGGAAACAGAGAAGGGAGAATTTTTTCAATGAGCCTAGAGACTTTCATTGTGCTACATTGAGGGATACTATGTCCTACAAGATGACAGCTACTACACTGGACGGGTTTCCAGTGGTCAACGTCAACTTCCACTAGGGCTGTAAACTCCGTAACAGAAGTCCACCCGGAATCCAGCCTAATCTTGGTTGGAAGAACCGATCTAGTGCTAACCTCTACACACATATGAGCAAATTTCAGACGTTCCAATTTCACCGTATTAGAGTCTAGCTATAAGGGTTTTCCTACTGCATTGAAATCCAGCTAAATCGAATAGGAGTCTAGAATTGCAGTAGAACATTGAGCAAATTGATCCAAATAGGGAAGGTTTTATGTTCTTCCTTAATCAAGGAATACCCGGAGTCCAGCGTTTGAGAAATAGAGTTCTGTTGGCAAATGCCCAAGGGCCAGAAGTCAGACATTTTTCCATCAACATAGAGGATGCAAACCGAAAAAAAAGCAGCATCATGTTCAGCAACATGGCTAACCCCAAACCTTACCCAGATTTTTTGTGCTATGTGATTAATGGCATGGAAATGAAGTGGTTTTCCATGAAAGTATCCAGCAAGAGTGGATCCCCAAACCTCCTCTCCTTGCTTGACAACTTTAAAAGGGAGGGAAATAACAGCTGTTTCCCCTTCAATTTTTTGAGGAGGAAAAAATCTCATCTGCAAGGATACATCCACATTCCCTTTTTGAACTATATTAGAACAGAAAGATTTGGGAATGCCTTCTCTGGAGCCGGAATTAACCTTCCCAAAAGAGGACGAAGGAAGAGGAGGGCCACTTTCCTTTGGAGACATGAGCCAACGCCTGGCTGCCTCATCACCAGAAGGAGCAGGGGAAGAAGCATTCAGCAATGACAAGTTACCAGTGCACTGTTCCAGTAGCTTCAAACACTTTAAGAAGGAAGCATCTAGGATAGGGGCCTCAACCAGGTCATCCCTCTACAACAGAGGGAAAGATTCAGCAAAGGGAGCAAAAGAAAGAAAGGGAAGCAAAGAAGAGGGTTTTGGCTAGGAGGAAGAAGCAAATAGCAAAGACAACGGGGAGAGCGAAGAAGTGGTCAAGGAAGGAGGACCAAGGAGCAGAGACAAAGGAGGGGAGGGAAGAGCCAGTTTGGACGGCGCCATAGGAACATCGGCCATCCCGACGCCGGAGACCCCAGCCCAGGCCAAAGAAGTTTGAAATTTGAATTCTAGAGAGAAGGGAGAGCTCCACGACGGCTAACTTCAGTATGAACCGGATGCTCAGGATTGGAATGGGGGATCAATGAGCAGAAGTAACAAAGCTACTAACCTCATGACCTCTACCACACAGGCAGAGGAATCCCAAGATGTGTAATGAATGTTGATCTTATGAAAGCCTATGATTTTATTCAGCGGGATTTTCTTCTTGCTACTTTGGAATTGATGGACTTCCCGCCTCAAATGGTCACATGGATCCAATAATGTATCACGACTACATGCTTCTCGATAAATATTAATAGAGATTCTGTGGGTTTTTTTAATGGTGCAAAGGGGCTGAGACTGGGGGATTTGTTATCGCCATACCTCTTCGTATTGGCTATGGAAGTTCTTAATGGAATCATCGAGGTAAGGGCATGCTGAAACAACCGCTTTCAGTTCCATTGGACGTGTGAACATACCCATGCCATGATGCTTGCATTTGTGGATGATCTGTTACTCTTTTCAAAGGCAGATATGGGTTTAGCCAAATTGCTTCATGATTGCCTTGAGGAATTTAAACTGCTCTCAGGACTAAAAGAAAACAAAGATAAGAGTGAGATCTTTATTTGTACGAGGAATGATACCTTAGAATAGGAAATTCAAGCCACTATGGGGTTTAAAGTGGGGCAACTATCAGTGAGATATTTAGGTATCCCGCTTATCACTACTCAACTTTCGATGAAGGACTGCAATTCAATAATCGATAAGGTGAAAAAACTTGTGTCCTTGTGGAAAAACTGATGGCTCTCTTTTGGAGGAAGGCTCCAGCTCATCTCTTCTATTCTATCAACCATTCAAAACTATTGGGCCTCTATTTTTATTATGCCCAAAGTAGTGCTGAAGAAGATTGAAGGATACATTTCTCAATTTCTTTGGCATGGCACTATTAATGGGAGGATGACAACAAAAGTAGCTCGGTGTGAGGTTTTCTCCCCAAAGAATGAAGGAGGATTGGTCATTAAAAATCTCTTGGCATCCAATAAGACATTGATATGTTGTCTACTATGGAGAGTCATCACAAAAGTTCCTAATTCTATTTAGTCTACTTGGGTACACACTCACAAAATTAAAGACCGATGTATTTGGACCATCAAAGTCCCAAAATCTGCAACATGGAACTAGAAGAAATCTGCCTCAAGTTTTGCTACTACATTGGAGATGGCGCTGAGACATTCCTATGGCTAGACAATTGGCATCCGTTGGTACCTCTTTGTGATAGATTTTCGGAGAGGCTGATGACTGTCACCGGATTACCTTGGGACGCCAAAGTTCATCAAATTATCCACCAGGGTGAGTGGAAGTGGCCTAATCAATGGCTAACATCATTGATAGCATGCCAAAGTACAACCCAAATGTGACCAAGAAAGACATGATCTACTGGATCATGAGTCCCAACGGGCTATTTACCATAAGATCAGCCTACAGATCCTTCCATGGCTCCAAAGACAAAGTGGGTTAGGCTTCTCTGGGTTGGGGGCCAAACCACATCCCCGTGCATGCGTTTATTTTATGGTTGGTCATTCGTAGAAAGTTAAGCACACTGGATTGTATTAGCATAATCATCCACCTCTCAGATATATGCAACCTATGTAACTCTGGAGTGGAAAGCCATGACCATCTTTTCTTTAATTGTGCCTTTTCTAATGGTGTCTAGAATGTTATGTGTCAGTGGGCAGGTTTGCAGTTGTCATTCATTAACTGGAATTCAAATATCACTTGGGCAGTGAGGGAGGGATGAATACCAAATTGTAAATCAAATCACAGGAATGATTCGCCATAAGGTGAAGATGATCTTTATAGGGCGGAACAGAGACATCAATAGTATTGCCGCACGCTGGAGTTTATCTGGCTTGACCTATAGTGACATTTAATTGTAAAAGATTTGTTGTTACTAGCTTTTTCATATTCATATTTGACATTTATCATGAAGCTTGGAAAATGTCCTAGCGCTTATATTTGACATCCAAGTTGAAAAGTGACTTAGTGATAGAATATAGTTTTTGTAAATTTTTCAATCTTAATACAATTATTACTTACCAAAAAAAGAATTCTACAGTATTTTGCCTGTAGGCCAATAAATTAACTTAAGTTCGCATTGGGATGCACTATGCCCAATTTGCTGGTAGCTGCAATATCGAACCGGTTTCCATTGGTAGACAACATCCACCTCAACATGTGACTTTAGCTCCGTTGCTAAATTTGCCTCAGGTAATCAGCCTGATCTTAGTGGGCAAAGTAGCGCCAACACCCACCTCGACACAAACACATGAAAATTTTATACGTTCAATTTTGGCCATATTAGCGTCTAGCTGAAGTGATTTTTCCACTGCAATGGCAATCCAGCTTAGGCCCAAAGAAGTACAGAATTCCACATGCATATTAAGCAAATTAATCCAAATAGGAAAAGTTTTATGTTACTCCTTGGACAATGGCATCCCTGGTTGCCAACATTTAAGGAACAAAGTTCTCCCCGCAAATGCCCAAGGTCCAGTGGCCAAACAATTTCCATCATCACAGCAAACAAAAATTAGAAGAAAAAGAAACCAGAATCATTGCCCGTAACGTGACATATCCCAAACTGAGCCCATATTTTATAGGCAATGAAATTAACAACATAAAAATGCAGAGGTTTTTCTTAAAAGTAGCCATCCAAAGTTCCCTCGAAACCGCCTCCCCTTGTTTGATAACTTCATTAGGAGGGGTAATAACAACAATTTCTCCATCTACTTTCAATGGAGGAAAAAACCTCAGAGGCATGCTTACACTCAATCCCTCCTTTTGAACAACATCAGACTAAGAAGATTGGGATGTGCAATGCATCCTGCCTAAGTTTGACCCCTTAGATAAATTAACAAGTGAGGGGGTAATACCTACGAGTACAACCTTCTAATAAAGGCTGGGAGGAATAGTAGTAGAGAGATATGGGGATCCCCCTATCTGATTTGCACTGAACATAGCAACCGGCGCACCAGAAGAAGAATTTGCAGGTGGAGCCTTTTGCTGAGGGCTAGGAGGAACAACAGCAGAGAGATATGAGGCCCCCCTATCTGATTTACACTGGACATAGTAGCCGGGGCATTAGAATCAATTCAAGCATATAATCACTGGACATAGAGCCTTCTTACTCATTTCAAGAATATAATAATAGTTACCAGACGAGTATTGAAATGGGAACGTTTGAAGACTTATATGGGATGAAATTTCAATCACCCATTCATTGGAAATAGACTAGCAATAGACGACTTCTCAATCCAGAAATTATCCATGAAACATCTAATAAGATAAGAATGATCCATGGGAAGATAAAGACGGCTTAGAGCAGACAGAAGAGTTATGCAGATTAAAGAAGATCAAATTTACACTTTGCCGTCAATGATTATGCATTTCTAAAAGTATTACCATCAAAGGAGACGACAAGATTTGGGTTGAAAGGCAAATTGAAACTAAGATTCATTCCCCCTTTGAAATTTTAGAGAGAATTAGAGAAATTGCTTAATAATTGGCTTTGCCGCCAAATTTATCAGAAGTACACAATGTGTTTTATGTGTCAATGCTTCAGAAATATGTGGGTGATCCAACTCACGTCATTGATTACATGCCTCTGACAATCGAAGAAGATTTATCATATGAAGAAGAACCCATGCAAATCCTTGAACAAAGAGACCAAGTGCTCTGTACCAAAATTATTCCATTGGTCAAGGTCCTGTGGCATAATCACTCTCGTGAGGAAGCCACATGGGAGCGGGAGGAGGAAAATCGTAATGAGTACCCTCACTTGTTCTCCTAAGGTATATAAGTTCCTTAAATTTTTAAGATGAAATTTTTATAAGGATGGTAAAATTGTAAGGATCGCATCTAACTAAACCAATATTTAATATTTATCCCAGGATGCAGCTACAACACAAATCAAGTCCAACGAACCGGCATAAGCATAATTAATGGACCCGAATGGTGACTGAATAAATTCCAAAGGGTGATAAAATAATTTGCCCGCATAAATTGATCCGACTAGCAATTGAATTAAAATCCAATTGAAGAGGAAGGGATCGGACAATAATATAATTAAAATGCGAAAAAAGGGGGTTGCCTAATTCAGCAAGGGAGGCACGACATCAGCAAAATACAAGAAATGGCACCAATATATTCAACCTGGCAGCAGCTACAACATCAAAATTGAGGGCTTTTCCGGCCAATATACTACCGGACAGCAATTCCCCAACTCTTAGCCAAAATTTGGGGGAAGTAAAGAAGCTCACGGCTGCTGAAGTAAGCAAAACTTCAGCAATATCCCACGCAGCGGTAATATCCCACAACAGTAGCAGTCCCTCGGTATCAGCAACTTCAAAACTTCAGCAAAAGGAAGCAGCTCACCTCAGCAAGCATAAGCTGCCTATGTCACCAAGTCTAGCCACCAATTAAAGCCCTCCATTAGGCAAAACGTGAAGCTAACAAATCAGCCAAATGGGGGATTACTCAGCAACTAAATAGGGACACACGGCTGAGTTTAGGAAGGAAAATTAAGTGCTGCTGGCAGAGCTGGTGACTCAGCACCTCAGCTTCTAAAAATTATAACAGATATGTGAGGAAGAGAGGAGTAAATAAAGAAAGAAAATCGTGGGAGTAAGGGAGAGAAAACAAAAGGAAAACAAAAAGAAACAGAGAGTAAGTGAGGGCAGAATCAAAAACTGTAGAAGGAAGGGAGTTAGCTGATTATTTTGGCAAGCGTACTCAAATACCTTTCTTCAACTGCTGCTATTTACTCTTAATTTCTCAAGTATTATTGTTCTAATACTTAATTTGTCTTATATTGTTGTTCATATCATCAATTTAATATGAGATATGCACGGCTGAATATTAGAACTAAAAATTAGTAGCAGAACAGCTTCTAAAATTTGACTTAAGCAGTGACCAAACACTCTCCAAATAAGTCCAAAGTTGGTGACCAACGAGATTAACCTCTTATTTATACTATGACAAATCAGCTCATAAAAATGAGCTCAACTTGCCACTAAACCGGGTTGCACATCAGCAACTAGACAGACTTCAGTAGCTGGGCTGATATCTAAAATTTCAGCCTATGAACAAGACCCCAAATTGGCTGAACCAATAGCCATGGTGATTTAAATGCCTTGTGGTGATATCAAAGCGTTGTCCTGTAAAGGTTTGGCCTAAACTGGATATGAACCGGTCACCAAAATAGAAATAGAAATCGGCTGCATCAGGAAGTATTGATGCAAATTTTCAGGTTACAAATTTGATCCGAACCGGTTGATATATCGGCTTGAACCAGCTATAAGCCAGATAGATTCTTAAAAATGAGTCTCTTAACTATAAGTGGACTCCCCAAACCGGTCAAAAACCGGTTTTAAATTGGGCATAAATTCCATGACAATAGAATTGGTCCCTTAGCATCCATGCTGATGCTGAAATTGGCAGGTTAGGGGAGATTGACCGAACCGGATCCAATTCGATTGAACCGGCATCCGGCCTAGCCAAAGTATGATATACTAAGGCTAACCTATCTACAAGTGAGCTGGCCACCCCGAACCCCTTGGAAAAATTACTAAACCAAGCCCTAAAATGTGCCAAAATCGGCCACTAGCTTTCCAGTGACTGTTGGAATATGGCCACTGAACCAGTTCAGTTCTAGTTCTAAAACCAGATGAACTAGCACCGAAAATTTACCAAGATATTATGAAGTAGCCTTAAATGTTAAAAGATAAAAATAAGACCCGAACCAATCCCAAAATCGAGCCTCAAACCAGCTGGTACATACAAAAATCTCACCTTTTGCATGATTTGCTAAAAGTCCTAGAAGTATGCTGAATTCTTGAAGGCATCTCTAAAGTATCCTCACAGACTCCCCATCAACTTTGGAGCAGAGCAGTATGTTTAGCACTGGACGTAGTAGCCGAATCACTAGTAGAAGAATCTTCAAACATTTGCATGCCAGTTTCTGAGCAAACTGATTGCCCACTCCTCCTGTGATGAACCGAATTTCCTAACCAAAAACTGGCATAGTTCCGGCTGTAAAATGGTCGTCAGACTAAAACAAACCTATATAAAATCCATATACAGCACATATATATATATATATATATCCACAACAGACAACAAGGATCCAAAAGCCACAATTAAAGTTCGTGACACTAACGTCATAACTCTGGTTAAAACATCAACTCAGATAAAATGACATTAGGTACCTAAACAAACCATAAAAACCTACAGAAGCATATACATCCATCAAATACAGTAAAAACTAAATTACATGTATATGATCAATATATCTCTACATCAATATACAAATCCATCACAAAATATACAAAAGTACTCCATGAGTAACAAAATCATAAAATCTAAGTCCAGAAGATCTTCCTCCAAGTGTGGTCGAGCGAGGAAAAGAATGTGTTTACTTCCACACATTCTAAGACACAAACCCACGAATTCAAACACCCTGTGGTGAGTGGTATACATTTAGCCTAATATATGGGGTTATAAATATATATCATCATATCCCCCATGGCCTAGAGGCAGTCCTCGTCCTATCACGGTAATATCCTAAGACATATCAGGAAATACTACCCTCTGAAATATACATAATAGGTCTAATTTTCTTATTACTTATTCTTAGAAAAATTACATGCTCATTCTTAACATTTAGTTCTCACTCTGAAAGAACGATTCATTAAATATAACATATCATAGAATTTTTCTCTTATACTTTTTATAATTTGCACAATTCTTATGAATTTAAGTTTTCACGTGACTTAAATTATATGCAAAATCAATATAAACCATAGAAAAAAATTAAAAAGTCTTACCACCATGAGTCAAATATAACTTTAAAACTTTCGAACAACAAATCCCTTTGCAAATGCATACAACGTAGAGGCAGTCCTCGTGCCCTAGTGGCAGTCCTCGTGCTATCACGGTAATATCCTAAGGCATACCAGAAAATACTACCCTTTAAAATATAAATGATGGGTCTAATTTTCTTATTACTTATTCTTAGAAAAATTACATGCTCATTCTTAACACTTAGTTCTCACTCCGGGAGAATGATTCATCAAATATAACATATTATAAAATTTTCCTCTTATACTTTTTATAATTTGCACAATTCTTATGAATTTAAGTTTTCACATAACTTAAATTACATGCAAAATCAATATAAAGCATGAAAAAAACCAAAAAGTCTTACCATCATGAGCCAAATATAACTTTAGAACTTCCGAACAACAAATCCCTTTACAAATGCATACAACATAATTTCCGATTTTTTATTTTTTTTTGGTAAGTAAGAATTTTGGATTAATGGGAGAAAAAAAATTACAAAATTAATGTTTTATCTTCAAGTATTTTGATTTGGATTTAAAACATGAGATGCTAGGGCATACCCCGAGCAAACGATACATCAGATAAAATATAAAAAGCCTCTAGGAGGACAACGGTCTACACATTTTAAAAAAAATTCCTTCACAAAAAATATGAAATGTGGATGAGCTCCAGAAGCATCAAGATCTACATCCGTTTTGACAAGACCCCAACGCACCTCACTCCGGCAATTAGAGTACAAAGCACGCCGGGTTCATCATCAAAGCCACTCCATCCTTAAAACACGCAGGTCACTCCGGCTTTCATTGGAAAATTGCACGCCGGACTTGCTCAAGCCCACTCCGGCCTAATAGTGAGATCCAGATGTTAATCCACTCCGTCCCATGGCCACTCCGGCCATGGTGTACTGAAGGCACTCCGGTCTCCAAAGAAACAAGGCCACTCCGGTCATCTAAGCCACTCCGGCCTTAACATGCGCAAGTCACTCCGGCTTTTATTGGACAAAATGCACTCCGGACTTACTCAAGCCCACTCCAGCCTAATGGTGAAACAAGCACTCCGGATGTTAATCCACTCCGTCCAATGGCCACTCCGGCCATGGTGTACTGAATGCACTCTGGCAATGGTATACTGAGGGCACTCCGGTCTCCAAAGAAACATGGCCACTCCGGTCATCTAGGCCACTCGGGCCTTAACATACACAAGTCACTCCGGCTTTCATTGGACAAAATGCACTCCGGACTTACTCAAGCCCACTCCAGCCTAACAGTGAAACAAGCACTCCGGATGTTAATCCACTCCGTCAAAACTGTGTTAAGGGTAAGCTTTTTAACGTGACTGGCCCCACTGCTTCGCGGCCCCATAACCCAGAAATCCCAAAGGATTTTTTGGGAGGCTCAGTACCACGGATGCTTCTGCGGAGAATCGAACTCGAGTGGAGAGAGAAGGCGTAAGCGTTAATCACCACCAGGCCGAACTCCGCTTCGACAAAACTGTGTTAAGGGTAAGCTTTTTAACGTGACTGGCCCCACCGCTTCGCGGCCCCATAACCCAGAAATCCCAAAGGATTTTTTGGGAGGCTCAGTACCACGGATGCTTCTGCGGAGAATCGAACCCGGGTGGAGAGGGAAGGCGTAAGCGTTAATCACTACCAGGCCGAACTCCGCTTCGGCAAAACTGTGTTAAGGGTAAGCTTTTTAACGTGACTGGCCCCACCGCTTCGCGGCACCATAACCCAGAAATCCCAAAGGATTTTTTGGGAGGCTCAGTACCACGGATGCTTCTGCGGAGAATCGAACCCGGGTGGAGAGGGAAGGCGTAAGCGTTAATCACCACCAGGCCGAACTCCGCTTCGGCCAACATATAACATATTTAACATACATGCGAGTAAATATCATGATTTATGTCCGATAATATTTTCAGAACATGTAAAATATTATATACAAATTATATATGAACAATTACCAAATAATCAAAGTACTCACATCCATAAAGTTAGGGTTTCAAGTTTCTATGTCCAAATCATACATAAATTTTAAATAAATCGGATAAAACCAAAGGGGGCACGGGTTAGAGTTTTGTGGAGCGAGATACCGCTCAAATCTCATAAATCGGATATAAAATCGAAATATATGCATGCTTAATATATGGGTAACATAAAAATATAAACATAGATGGGTACCAGGACAAAAATATATAATGGGATCGGAACAAAAGTGACAAGAGAGAAAGAAAAGCATATGAGTGCACCTTATCTCAACCCGATCTACAACTTCTCTAACTAGCTCCAAGTCATAATCGAACCCGAAATCCTTAATCTCCTCCTTCTCTCTCTTCTCCTTCGCGTTCTCTCTCTCTCCTCTCTCCCAGATCCTCGTAAAAAAATGACACTGAAAAGAACCGTTGTGTACTTTATAACAGACTAGCACTCAAGAGACAGTCGAGCGCCACCATACCCGTATAGTCCACGCCCAAGTGTGTATCGAGCGTGCATCGAGTGTGGCATTCTGCCAAACGCGCTCGGAGCGTGCTTCGAGCACGACTATTCTGCCAAACGCGTCTTTGGCGCCCCTTTGGCTCCACTCGGGTGTCGGGCCTCCCGACTCCTCTTTTTGCTTCCAATACTAATATCCCGCAAATACTTAAGTCTAATCTTGGTTATATTGCCTTAATTATTCCTAATTACTATATTTTGAAAATCGGTACCTTACATCTCTTATCAACCAAACCCTACTAAAAAATAGATGAGAGCCCGTAGTTTCTATAAACGGCTCCAAATGACCAGGCTGATTGCCATGAGTAGCCGACAAAGGTGAGAGCTTTGAATTCAAAGAACGAACTAAGTGCCTACTCCTCTTATCACCCAAAACTGGCTCCAAAAATAGAGGAAATTCTACATTCTCTATGTAAGGCTTTGAACTATTAGGCTGATTGACATGCATATCCCATAAAGGTGAGAGCTTTGAATCCGAAGACGGTTCCAATTGAGAGAAAACTAAAGCAGATTGAGCAATAGGGAGAGGTGGAAAGGTTTTAGGATTAAATGGAAAGCAAATTCCACCAGATGGATCAGAAGATTGAGGATGAACGACAGGAAGCTATTGGCTAGATATAATGGTTGCTGGCGAGGAAGATGGAGGCACAGACTAACTAGGGCCGATAAGGGATGCTGGCGAGGAGGATTCAACGGATGGTGGGGATGGAGAGTGGGGCCGAGGAAGGCCAGACGGTAGCCCCAGAATGTCAACCATTGGAATATTTCTTGTCTGTAATAGTAAGACTTAACTATTATGTCAGAATATAGGTTTTTTTGTAAATTTTTTTAATCTCAATACACATATTACTTACTAAAAAAAGTAGACTCCAAATACTAACTTTTATTTGCTGAAAATTCAGATGCAGCAAACACAATGCACTACTGATTTGGCTGCCAGTTTGGCCGGTTCAAGCTAATTTTCCTCAAGCTGAAAATTTAGCATTAGCACGTGATGCTTCGGCTGGTTTTGCTACTGTGACGGAACGGATTTTTTTTTTTTTTGTAACACAGGATCACAGATGCCATCTAGGACCCATATACTTTTAACCATAAGAAACATAGCGGAAGTTACTCTAACATTTTGTGGAAACATTCATATTCATTCCAAAGTATTCGTTTCCGAATACACAATAAAAAACGTATGGCTATAAAAGTTCATGAATCATAAACAAGTCATTACAATAATATTCTCCAAAATAAGCTTTTGAGTCTTTAATAATTCTTCAGACAAGCTCTAATCACTCCAACTCGTCAGACACTAACTCAAAAGTCTCATCTGATGGGAGGAAAAAACACAAAACAGTGAGCCGAGGCCAGCGAGTTACATGCAGATATATAGTAAAACATGTATGCGGAACATATCTCAGCAAAACAGATGCTATTGCACATAAAGTTACAAATGCCATAAGAAAGTGATTCATAACAGAAACGTATCCAAAACTGTTAGAAATATAAACGGTCTTCGGAAATCCAAAATCAATGTACTCATATCTCAGAAAGCAGAAATCGGTCTTACTTTCATATTTTATAGAAATCTCATCTTTATCAGTAAAGGACCCTACCAGTAGACCTTACTGGCGAAGGGGACGAATAATCGAGGATAGATTGTGTACATCTCCTCACAATCAACGGCAATAAACAGAACAGAACGGATGATCCCACCTTACGAGATCCTTCCCCAATCCAAGGGAATGCCGACCAGAACAGAACAGAATCTACCATCCACATTGTAATGCCTCGAGGAGAAGCGGACCATAAATAACTCCATGGACAGAGTTATCATCGATTACCACTATAATGTTCTAAGGCATGCTGGAGAATCTAACATGACTGTATATCAGTCTTGGGTCCAAAATAAGAGAAACAGAAATACTTCCTTCTTATTGCTTACTGACAGCCATTTTCAGTCAGAAACATCACAATTTACCCTTCAGAAATTTTGTACAGCATATCTTAAGGCCGGTTCAAAAATCATATACTTCAAACCGATTTCAAATCATAGAACTTAATTCAAAAATCATACACTTAAAGCCGATTTCAAAATACAAGCCGGAGTTCATTTTCAATACAAGCCGGAGTTCATTTTGAATACAAGTCGGAGTTCATTTCCAACACAAGGCCGGAGTTCTTTTTGACAGAAATCGGAGTTCTCTTTTAACAAAAACCGGAGTTCAAAAGCTGAAGTTCTTTTTAACAAAACCAGAGTTCAAAGGCAGGAGTTCTTTATTGACAAAAACCGGAGTTCTTTTTAACAAAATCGGAGTTCAAAAGTCGGAGTTCATTATCGACAAAAGTCGGAGTTCTTTTTAATAAAAACCGGAGTTTAAAAGTTGGAGTTCTTTATCGACAAAAGTCAGAGTTCTTTTTAACAAAAACCGGAGTTCAAAAGCAGGAGTTCTTTATTGACAGAAGCCGGAGTTCTTTTTAACAAAACCAGATTGCTTTTTGGACGGAGTGCCTTTCAGACGGAGTGCTTTTCGCTCAAAGGGGTGGAGTGCTTTTTACTCAAGGGGTGGAGTACTTTTAAAAGCCGAAATTTCATAAATTCGGAGTGCTTTTTACTGAAGGACGGAGTACTTTTTCACTCAAAGGATGAAGTACTTTGAAAAGCCGAAGTTTCATAAATCCGGAGTACTTTTTACTAAAAGCCGGGGTGCTTTTCGCTCAAAGGACGGAGTATTTTTAAAAGTCAAATTTTCATAAATTCGGAGTGCTTTTTACTGAAGGACGGAGTGCTTTTTCATTATAGGAAGATCAAACTGATTCTTTATCAAGGGAAAAAACAGAACTTGATTATATTAAGGAAAAACTGAACTTCTGTTAAGCATGCGGTTAACAGAGATTCTTCTTTAATCAATGATCAAAACAAACATCGTACATACCATAACATATACTTATCAAGAATCAGATATACTTGCAATGAAACATGAATATACTTGCATTAAATCATGATCTTAAAAGCATGGGGAAAAAAGGTGTACACTTGCAATATTCTTAAAGCATGAACTTAAAAGTAGCGTCCGAAGTAACTTGCCTAATAGTCGATCACCGTCTGAAGTTTTTCTCTCCTCCACTTCTTCCTTACAGCTTACGTTTGTCTTTGCTACATTCAACCAACCAACGCTGTGTTTTTATAGAGGAGGGGTTTGATGGGGTAAGTGGGGTAAGTCACTTACTCCCGTACTTGTTTGCAGACGGTAGGTGGGAATAACTAGATTAGTTTACCTACTCCATTTGGTTGCCGCCTAGTTGCCGCCTAGTTGGAATCTAACTGAACAAGAAAGTTTACTTTTATCTTTAACTACCATTAATTTAATTCAGGCCAACCGCTCCATTTTCATGCCAGCGGCCTACTCCACTGTCGGCCAACCTTTTTGGGCCGTTTATGATTCTAAAGGACCGAGTTTCATTTCACATGGCCGAGTTCAAATGCAGTGCCGATTTTAATTTTTGTTTTGGAATGCCGGTCAACTTAGTGTACATTCCGGTCAACATTATAAGTTATTAGATTTTAGGGTCTCATAATTCTCCCCCATTTAAAGAAATTTCGTCCTCGAAATTAGCAAAGTACCCTATTTCATTTCACGCTGAACCTCAATATTTAGCTTTTTCTTTGGACATTAGTTTAAACCTTTTCATACACACTGGTTCATCACTCTTTCGTCCCGCGCCCTGATCGAATTGTTAACTTTAGCTTAATAAATTTCACCTTATTACTACTATTACATCCTGAAATTTTGATTTTTTTTCCATACTCAACTAAAATTTTAACATAAAATTCAAAGTACACTTAGACCTAAGAAGTAGGATACTTTACATTTTCTTCATTTTCACGTCATATTCCCTTTCGAACATCTGAGCCTTGACTTGGATTGATTATACCACATAAATATCTCTCACAGATCCTCAATTCATAACAGAATAAGAAATCCTAACTATCACAGTCTCTACGGATTTGCTTCAGTCTTAGACCATTGCTCAAGATCTCGAGATCCTAACACTTAACAGCCTCAAAATCTCAAAGTCCATATACCGAAGGAAACAACTTTTCTCAAACCCTCAACCCGTGGCAAGATCAAAACTGCAAATTATACGGTCACCACTGGTTCAATGTGGCTTCAGATTCCATTGTCCAATTCATTACCTCTACACTTAATAATTTTAAGACCTCGCTGGTATGTGAATCAACACATTATTTGAAATCAACCTGGGGGTATCATTTGATCGTCATTTAAGTGGAGACATTCCATTACTGATTTCAAGTAATTCTCATAAGGGATTCCCCTCCTAATTGACCCAAGAGTATTAATCCTCAACAATCTAGGGAAGTTCATCCTCATAATTTTTAAAATTGTCAGATCAGAATTATTTTTCAAGTGATTTCTTTGCACTTCTGATATTGACTATTGATCTTAGTATTCTTCTCCGTCAAATATATTGAGATCTATTTCTAACCTTAAATTTCCTTCAAGGGATCATTCTTAAGTCCTCAGAGGTCTTATCACAAAATTCTAATTACAAGTGGAGCAATTCCGTCCTACAGATGTCTCCCCCACTTTGGTGATTACTTATTAATACAAACTAACAAAATCCCAATCTTTTTTTTAAACTCGTCATCTATACTAACTTACCTGATCATTGATAAGTCCTATTATCATATGGTTCTACAGCTCCATTAATAGTGTCTAGTCAATACTTTTTTTAATCCCTTAGAGACTAATGTCAAATTTAGTTTTCTTTAAATCACTTTATTAAAACAGATTAGCTTGGTCATACCTACGTTTCTTAAAACCTTCAGATTCTTAAATGGTCATCTATTAACTTTTTAAAAAAAGGGCAATCCTAATTCTAATTAGGTTGAATGCCTTTAACTCACTTAACCTTGCCTCTTACTCAGAATTTCATAACCTCATGATAGGGTACTGCATCTTTTACCAACGTCCTTGAATATTAGTTCATCTCTAGAGTTTCAAAATTTCTCAAAAATCATCCCTAAACCATCAGTTCTACTTACTTGCTATACCGACCAAATGAATCAGGTATTCTCGTCTGTGCTACAGTTTCTAAATCTCACAAAATCCATAAAGTATACATATGTCTATACAATCAGGAAGCAAATCAAAATTTCGTGATTAAGACAATACCTTCCTCTGCCTTCGGGGTGTCTTTGGGCCTTGCACTGTCGCCGTAAATACTCAGACTTCTTTTCTTTTGACCTTTTGGTAACGAGTAATCTTTTATCAAGTGACCCATCTTTTCACAATTATAGCACGCTCCCATTGCTTTATAACAAGTTTTTCCCATGTGCTTCTTCCTACAATATGCGCCTTTAGGAGTTGATGTTGGCAAACTAGTCACCGACAAAACTTCGGCAGTGCTCTTCCCCGCATCCACCATTTTTGCCTTCTTGGCTGACTCAGATGGTTCCACATGTGAGTTCTTATTAGGATCCGCCCAACTAACAGCCCTTTTTGTAAGAAATTTTTGTATCTCTAACTCTTCCTCGAGTACCGAGACCCTATCTAGGATCTCAGTATAAGTCTGAAACTCCTGGATCACTAATTGATCTCTAATCTCATCATTTAACCCTTATAGGAACTTCTTGGTCGTCCTCGATTGATCTTTACTGATGAGAGGTACATGATGAGACAATTTGATGAACCTCACGCCATACTCTGCTATGGTGCGACTTCCTTGTCTAAGTTCGATAAGTGCTCCTTCCCTCCAATTCTGAAGGTTATCGGGAATATACTCTTCCCAAAAAACCTCCTCAAAAGTCTCCCAAGAAATTTTCTCATCCAACCATCCCATTACTCTTTTCTTCCCAGCCTACCAATCAACGGCCTCTTCTTCTAATTTATAAGTTGCAAAGGTAACTCTTTCGTTATCAGAATATTGGATAACTGTAAATACTTTCTTTAATCTCCTAATCCAATTTTCTACCTTCAGCGGGTCTGCTTCTCCTAAAAATTCAGGCATATTTGCTTCCTTAAACCTCTCGTACATAGATGGAATCGGTTGTGGTGCAAGAAGCAGGGCAACATGACGCCGTTTCATCTTCTCTACAACATGCGTCACCCTCAAAGTCACATACTCAGCTTCTCGATTATGAGGGGTACTAGCGCTACCGTGGCCATATCTTCTTCTCCTTTCATTAGCCATCCTAAAATCAAGACAAGTGTAACATTGAAATCCCAAAAAGTCAATCAGAGAAAAGAAAAATATCAATCAGCTTTGTGAATTCAAACTTAGCCAAGGAGTCCACTTCTTAAGAGTTCTAATCACCTTGGTTACCCAAACTTAACCCTACGAAATTTTAGTAGAAAGATTCAAACCTATGCTTCCGCTTTTCGATTGATCAATTCCTAAGGCATCTTGTCTCTCTAATACTAATTATGACGGAACAGATTATTTTTTTTTTGTTTGCAACACAGGATCACAGATGCGATCTAGGACCCATATACTTTTAACCATAAGAAATATAGCGGAAGTTACTCTAACATTTTGTGGAAACATTCATATTCATTCCAAAGTATTCATTTCCGAATACACAATCAAAAACATCTGGCTATAAAAGTTCATGAATCATAAACAAGTCATTACAATAATATTCTCCAAAATAAGCATCCGAGTCTTTAATAATTCTTCAGACAAGCTCTAATCACTCCAACTCGTCAGGCACCAGCTCTAAAGTCTCATCTGATGGGAGGAAAAAACACAAAACAGTGAGCCGAGGCCCAACAAGTTACATGCAGATATATAGTAAAACATGTATGCGGAACATATCTCAGCAAAACAGATGCTATTACACATAAAGTTACAAATGCCATAAGAAAGTGATTTATAACAGAAACGTATCCAAAACTGTTAGAAATATAAACGGTCTTCGGAAATCCGAAATCAATGTACTCATATCTCAAAAAGCAAACGTCGGTCTTACTTTCATATTTTACAGAAATCTCATCTTTATCAGTAAAGGACCCTACCAGTAGAATTTACTGACAAAGGGGACGAATAATCGAGGATAGATTATGTACATCTTCCCACAATCAACGGCAATAAACAGAACAGAACAGATGATCCCACCTCACGAGATCCTTCCCCAATCCAAGGGGATGCCGGCCAGAATAGAATAGAATCTACCCTCCACATTGTAACGCCACGAGGAGAAGCGGACCATAAATAACTCCATGGACAGAGTTATCCTCGATTACCACCATAATGTTCTAAGGCATGCCGGAGAACCTAACCTGACTGCATATCAGTCTTGGGTCCAAAATAACAAAAACAGAAATACTTCCTTCTTATTGGTTACTGAAAGCCATTTTCAATCAGAAATATCATAATTTACCCTTCAGAAATTGTGTACAGCATATCTTAAAGTCGGTTCAAAAATCATATACTTCAAACCGATTTCAAATTATAGAACTTAATTCGAAAATCATACACTTAAAGCCGATTTCAAAATACAAGCCGGAGTTCATTTTGAATACAAGCTGAAGTTCATTTCCAACACAAGGCCGGAGTTCTTTTTGGCAGAAATCGGAGTTCTCTTTTAACAAAAATCGGAGTTCAAAAGTCGGAATTCTTTATCGACAAAAGCCGGAGTTCTTTTTAACAAAATCGGAGTTCAAAGGCAGGAGTTCTTTATTGACAAAAGCCGGAGTTCTTTTTAACAAAACCGGAGTTCAAAAGCCGAAATTCTTTATCGACAAAAGCCAGAGTTCTTTTTAACAAAAATCGGAGTTCAAAAGCCGGAGTTCTTTATTGACAAAAGTCGGAGTTCTTTTTAACAAAAACCGGAGTTCAAAAGTCAGAGTTCTTTATCGACAAAAGCCAGAGTTCTTTTTAACAAAAACCGGAGTTCAAAAGCAGAAGTTCTTTATTGGTAGAAGCCGGAGTTCTTTTTAACAAAATCGGAGTGCTTTTTGGACGGAGTGCCTTTCAGACGGAGTGCTTTTCGCTCAAAGGGACGGAGTTCTTTTTACTCAAGGGGTGGAGTACTTTTAAAAGCCGAAGTTTCATAAATCCGGAGTGCTTTTTACTGAAGGACGGAGTGCTTTTTCCCTCAAAGAACGGAGTACTTTGAAAAGCCGAAGTTTCATAAATCCGAAGTGCTTTTTACTAAAAGCTGGGGTGCTTTTCGCTCAAAGGACGGAGTACTTTTAAAAGCCAAAGTTTTATAAATCCGGAGTGCTTTTTACTGAAGGATGGAGTGCTTTTTCATTATGGGAAGATCGAATTGATTCTTTATCAAGGGAAAAAAACCGAACTTGATTTTATTAAGGAAAAACTGAACTTCTTTTAAGCATGCGGTTAACAGAGATTCTTCTTTAATCAATGATCAAAACAAACATCGTACATACCATAACATATACTCATCAAGAATCAAATATACTTGCAATGAAACATAAATATACTTGCATTAAATCATAATCTTAAAAGCAGGGGAAAAAAGGTGTACACTTACAATATTCTTAAAGCATGAACTTAAAAGTAGCGTTCGAAGTAACTTGCCTGACAGTCGATCACTGTCTGAAGTTTTTCTCTCCTCCACTTATTCCTTACGGCTTGCGTTTGCCTTTGCTACATTCAACCAACCGACGCTGGGTTTTTACAGAGGAGGGGTTTGGTGGGGTAAGTGGAGTGAGTCACTTACTCCCGTACTTGTTTGCAGACGGTAGGTGGGAGTAACTAGATTAGTTTACCTACTCCATTTGGTCGCCGCCTAGTTGCCGCCTAGTTGGAATCTAATTGAACAAGAAAGTTTACTTTTATCTTTAGTTACCATTAATTTAATTCAGGCCAACCGCTCTATTTTCATGCCAGCGGCCTACTCCGCTGCTGGCCAACCTTGTTGGGCCGTTTGTGATTCTGAATGACCGAGTTCCATTTCACATGGCCGAGTTCAAATGCAGTGCCGGTTCCAATTTTTGTTTTGGAATGCCGGTCAACTTAGTATACATTCCGGTCAACATTTTAGGCCATTAGATTTTGGGGTCTGACAGCTACGGGTTTAGTGGCCAGTTCAAGCAAATTTCTATAGGATGAAATTCAGCATCAACATATGATGCTCCAGCAGGTTTGGCTGCCAGCTCAAACTAATATTTACAGGTTAAAATTTCAGCATCAGCGCATGATACTCCTACCGGTTTGGCTGCCGGTTCAGTGGTCAATTTAGCCGATTCAACTAATTTTCTTCATGCTGAAAATTCAGATTCAGCACATAATGTCCTAACTGGTCCAGCAGCCGATTTATCAACTTCAAAACTGATTTTTACCTGTTCTAAAATGATGACACAGTAGTGGTAGCTTAGTAGAGTAAGAAATTTAAGTATTAGATCAACAATATTTGAAAAAAATCAGCGAGGATTAACAACAAGTGAAGGAAACGTTTGCAGTGTACTTGCCCAAAATTCAACTGTTGCAACCATGGGGTACTGAATTTCTTTGCTTTCCTTTGGCCTTTAGGTTCTCTCCTCTCTTCTCCCTCTTGTTTTCCCTTCCTTCCTTCTACTCTCACGTGGGCCTTATAAAATTTGAGGCTAAGTTGCTGAATCATCCTTTGTTGGATGAGCTGCTGCCAGCAACTCTTAATTTTTCCCAGAATTTAGATTAGTGTTCTGAATTTTGGCTCCAAATTTTACTGATTCATCCCTTAATTTTTGCTGAATTGGTTCTTTGGGGTGCAGCCTTGGGTTGTTATTTGATTGGTCTTTAATTTTGCTGATTCTTGCTGTTTGTTTCAGCTGCTGCCCATGAGTTTTGCTACTCTCTTAAATTGCTGAAGTGCTACTACCGTTTAATTGCTGAAGCATGCTGCTGTGTGCTTGTCGCGGTGCTCAATTAAATTATAAAGTATGCAGAGTCATTTGTTCCCTTGTGATATTGCTAAAGTATGCTACTATTTTTACTATTGTTGTTGCCCGTGTGCTACCTCTTGCCTACTGTGCTATTGCCTTTTGCTAACCGAATTTAAATCAGTTGCTAACAGGGTCCATCGATTAAATTTGTACTGCTGCTGCATCCCGAGGTGAGCCTCTGGCTTCTTAATTTTTAACATAATTAGCATAATTAGTATATTTATAAAATTCAATTCTTACATAAGATGACACTTATAGTGATGGGGACATACACGTAATGTTATAAGGTATCTTACTCCATTGGATGGAGTCATGTAGCAAGAATCTCCAGAGCCTTGAGGATCTGAATAAACTCAAGAGCCAACAAGAATTGCAAGCCCTTCAGGTGGGCTGGACAGATAAAATCCTTCTTGGGACAAACCTATGCCTTGAGGAGGAAGGTACAAAAAAGTGAAATCTAGCAAGAATGCAATGCCTAAAATGAAAAGTCCTCACCAGATTGGATGTGAGAACTAGCTTAATGTAGTCCACACCACAACTGACATTCTAGAAGAACTCCAAGAAGCCATTCATAAACAGAGAAAAACTTTTAAAGGGTGCAGGTATCAAGCAAGATGAGAAAGCATAAGGAAAACAAGAAAATCAGCCAAGTATATTTATAAGTCTAGTGTTTTAGCAGGGTCATCAATTTGGTGCCAAAAAGGAGTATCGGGTGAACACTTTCAATCAAATCATCACGTTGCCTATCGCGTCGAAGTCAATGCCCAAATCCCTATACATTGGCACCTCACTTCATGATGATGGAAGACTGACCTACTAGATGGCTGGCTTTCCTTCCATCCTTCGACTAGTGTATTAATTTCATAATAGGACTACGCAAGTTTGCATAAGTGAGAATTTTTAATTAGTCAACCTACAATTATTAAATAGTCATTGAAAAAAAAGAAGAGCATTTTTTATTAATCCGAGTACATTTATATCAATACAAAGTTTCTTTAACATGAAAAAAGTCACCATATATCAAATTAGCAGCAGCACTGTATTCTTCAAAAGCAATCCCTAATAATCACTAGCTCCATTGTCGACCACTATCAACCTCATCAGATAGGTGAAGGATACTTGGATATTGCATTAGCCAAATCCTTAATTACTAAACCTATCATAAATCCAACAACTAGATGAGTGGCAAGGGAGATTTAGCATTGGAAATATGACAATCACCGCGACAACTTCCATCACCCCCAATCAGGCTTGTAAGTGGAGGGAGATTTGATATTAGAAGCCACCTAAAACAAAGGGGACCAGGATTGGTACAAGCATAAAAGAAGAAAATCATATAACCAAAAGCGCTGACAACACTAGATTGGGCTTTAACTCGAATGGATTTTTTTTCTTTCTTCTAAAAGGAGACAACAAAGAGCAGTACCATAGTTGTGCAACTTATGAAAAGCATCAGGGTTGTAAGGAGTTAATAAGAAAGTATGAAGAAAATTGAAACCTTAGGATGCCTTTTACAAGAAAACCACTTTGAGTCATTTAGGTGCCAAGGCCTGCTGGCCACCTGGTTTAGGAAAACCTTTTTGGGACCGACTAGATTTAATTGCCATAGTCGTTGGGCCTTGATGGGACCTAAAGTGTCACTCACATTTAACTAATGGTGCTTGCCCCTATTAAAGGGATTTATTACTCTTCTGCGTTGGGTACTAGTCCATCGACCTTTTTCAACTGATAGTACTCGTTCCTGTCGAAGAAATTTGTCATACGCATGCCGAAAAGCCCCCTAAGGTTTTATTCTATTTTGACCATTTTAGAGGGGGTTAGACTCCTATCTTCAAGGGCCTGAGCTATTTTCTTCGACCTCATTTGGGTCGCTCGGTCAATAGGACCATTGTTTTGACCATGTTTTGGTAGGTCAGTGCATAAGTGAAGAATTTTACCTGACTTAGGGGTAATTTGGGTCTCTAAATTTTTACAATCATACACAAGCATTCAAATGGACAACAAAATAAATAAATGATCATTTTATTAATTGAAACATATTCACATCGTATAAGCAGTTCGTGTGACATGTACTAGGTTTACCTATACTCGACGTCAAACTACTGATAATATAGGTACTCAGAAGCCCAGTTACATTCCAGGACTGGGACAGTTAGAGAGAGAAGCTCTCACTTCTCTCTTCGTCTTCTGAATTTCGAATTCAAAATTCGAATTCGTTTTAGGCCGCGGCTTCAGCGACGCTTCTCATCTAGCCGGGCGGCGCCGGAGACGGCCTCGGCCGGCCTCCTGGATGCCTCGCCCGGCCGTCTCCCGTTTCTCCTCCTCTTCTTTTGCTCACGCGGCGTCACTGTGAAATCCTAGGTTCGGAATCGTCCCTGGTTTTTCAAGCCCTAATCTCCTCGGTTCGTACTTTGGTAGTGCGATTTCTTTGGCTCTGGATTCTCAATGGCATCTAGAGCTTCGGATTGCTGAGGTCTCGGTGGGTTGCTGTCTCACCTTGTTGGAATTGATGCAGCCAGATGTCCTGTGGCGTTGCTCTGTTAGTCCTCTAGCGGTGTGTCTCGCTTGGTTGGGTTGGGTGCCCGTGTGTTGTTCTGGATCGGGACACTCCGGGGGAGGTCTGCTAAGCTGGCTGAGGTAATTCTTGGGTGCTAATCTTCCTTCTCGCTTGAGGGGTTATCCTGTCTGTTCGTTGCTAACATGTAGTGCGAATGAGTAGCAGTCCTTTGGATTGCTGTGGTTTGGTGAAATCTGCCAGTCTGTTTCTGTTGCTGCTTTGCAACAACTTTTTTCTTTCAGTGGGATGCTGTCTCTTCTCGAAGGAATTGAGGTAACCAAATGTCCTCTGATGTTGCTCAGTTTTGTTCTCTGGCTATGTGTTCCATTTGTTGATTGGGTTGGGGATGCCCATGTGTTTCTAGATTGGGGCTATGTGGCTGAGGGATGAATAGCTGGTTGAGACTCCTTTTGGTTACAAAATTTCTTTCTGTTTGAGGTGGTGCCCTGCTGTTGTCTGGCTAATTCTGCCATATTGTGGATGATGTTGCTTTGCAACAATTCTGCTTGGACGCAATGGTTGATGAGCCTTCGTTGGCTGATGTATGATGATCTTCTGTTATGCATTGTCTGCTGCCAGTTCCTTTCAAGCTG
>JAODPA010073791.1:0-29652 GCA_025585075.1 Nepenthes mirabilis
AAATTTAGAATATTAATATAGACAGTATAATTTAGATATTTTAAGAAGGCAGTCTATTATGAGTTTTCTAAGATAATCAAATAAATAATAATCCACAATAAATATTTACCAAACTAGGGTGTTCATTATATTTTAGACTAGCCATGGCAGTTTAACAAAACCGTATTAAGTCGATGAACATATCTCACTAGATCATCGGCTTCGATTTGCTTGAACTTCTCTATTTGGTATGAATTCAAGGTATGCTCGAACTAGTTATGTTTTCTCACAAGGAACCTAATCTTGATCAAGTAATAATTGATAGATTTACAATGCGGTGATTTTTGATTTAGCAGTGAGCTAGGGATTCTTCTAATTATCGATATTTCTAGCCTAGTCACTATCCGAATTGCCAAAGAGCTTGAAATCAAGCGAAGAGTAGAACACACCATTCATTGAGTGTTCATTTGATGTATCTCAAAATTCTTTTAGCAGATTAAAATTGAGATTGATTTAATGTCTCCATATATCTGCTGATAAATCTAATTGAATACGCAATATTCTATCTCGTGCAAGCGAGATACTATAAGCTTCATATTAAACTTTTAAAGTAGGCAGGATCTATATCATCTCTTGTAGTATTCTTATTTAAATTCAATCTATAGCCAAGTAGAATATAAATTGAGCCAAAAATTTTTATGCAAACTTTCTGAGAATTTCTTTAGCATATCAACCTAAGGAGCTGAAAACTCCTCTTGTTTGCACAGCTTCAATGCTTAGGGAGTGACCTATCAAACAAATATTTGTCAAATTCTTCAACCAATCTGCTTTTGAAAAGTCTTCAAATAAGGATGGATTGTCCCAGTGAAAATTAAGTTATTTACACAAAAATACATATAAAGCCTTTTCCATTAGTATTTATCTTCATGTGCATGGCATGCCTCTAAGGATACTTTTCAAAGCCAGACAATGAAAATATTTGTCAATTTAAGAATTCCATACTTCAGGAGCTTGTTTAAGACCACAAAGATTCTTCCTTATACACTTTCTTCTCATGTATCTTCTTTATGTTCCTGATAGGTTATTGCATAAGAATCTCTTTTTCAAAAATCCCATTTAAAACAGCCGACTTTACATCAAATTGTCAGGTTTTTCACTTATGTTGGGTTCCAAAAGAGATCATCAATATCATAGTTCCTAGCAACGGAGCAAAAACTTCCTCATAATTAATGCCATAATGTTATTTGCAGCTTAAAGTAACCAATATTTGCCCTGTGTCTTTGAATTTTACCCTTTACATTTTTCTTTAATTTGCAGACTCATTCTAACCTAATAGTGTTCTTTCTTTATAAAATTTGTGATATAGTTCAGGTATTATTCTTCTCTTTTGCTCTTATTTCTTATTCCACGGCCTTCTTCCACTTCTCTTGATTGGCTTTTGTAAAGTTAATCGGTTCACAAGTAGCCAAAAAGCAGAACAAGTTATGGTTTTTCCTACTCTTGATTATCCAAATCCTCATAGATCTCCATTAAGCTTCTCACCTTCATTTCTCTTGAGCTTGCTGCTGATGAAGATGAGGGAGGCTGTTGTCCTGGGGTTTGTGTCCTGATAAAGAGTTTGTGCCTCCTCCTGGACATCTCTGTAAGACTCTTTCTAGATGTAACTTTGCCATGGATTTGCAATTTTGCTTCCAGTTTCACTTGCTATTTTCTTCATACTATACATCACTAATCATGAACACTATTTTGCTAGTTGGATTTGCATCTCCTGAGGCTTTTGTATCAGCAATCTTTTCAAAACTCACCCCATCTATGACTTAATACATAGCAAATAAGGCTTCTTTTATCCTTTTTCATGGAATTTTAAGTTCATTTTATTGGTTTGGGCCAAGGTATTTTTTCCCATCAACAGTTACATCATTGAATCAATTATTGACAGTCTCCTACAGATATGATTCAAACGGGACCTTTGGATGCTCCAAGGATGATAATTTTCCTTAGAGAGTTTGAGAATCTAAAAATGAAATGTCCCATTCTACGCCTTTGACACAACGGCAGGGAGCAGCGTCTCCGACCGTATCTTCTCACCCTTGGATCTAAATCGAAGGATTGGTATTTTATAACATAAATAGTGTTAAAATGATTATTTTGTTATTTCTTTCAAAATTTTAGCACCCATCAAATATAGAATCAAAATGTATAAAAAAATTCGAAAAAAACCTATTTAGAATACCATTTTTAAAGTTTAAACATCACCTATTTGATCTTTTTCATCCAAGGGAGAAGAGTGTCGTCAGAGGCGCTCAATTTTACTCTTAGCTTCCCTAGTTGAATTGAAAGCATGAACCAAACTTCTTAAACATGTAGCTTAGGAATTCATACTACATAGAACACAACAAATACATAAATGCATCTCACATAGATTTAGGCACCTTTAACATTGGGTTTAATTACCCAACAAAAAATGACATTCGTACAAATTAGAGACCATCCGATGAGTAAGCAATAAGATCACATACAATGCCATCTACGGGTGATTAAAATCGGGTCTAATGATCAATCAGATGGTTAAGAGGTTGAGGCAGACACAGTTAGACTTAATCATTTGAAATGATTAATTACAATGTGAATATTATATATGGCACCTTATAAAATTGAATGGAAGATAAAATGGCTTATTTTGTCATCTTAATCGTTCATATTTAAATGAATTATAATGATCTAATCATTTTAAAATAACTAATTATAACAATTTTTTTGTTTTCTAAAAAATAATTAGATCACAACCATTAATTAAAAATTAAACGAGTAAGATATGGAGAATAAAACTCTTCATCTCTATAAGAGATAAATCCTCCCTTAATCCGTGCCAATATCATGATTATCAACAAAACACGCAAAAAAACAGCACCAATCAGAAGAAACGGACAGCTTAGATAAATTCATTAATCCGTACGTCCTTCCATTGGAAAGCTCTAACATTCTTTCAACTGTTATGACCATTTTAACAATGGGAAGGATAAAGAATAAAAAGAAGTATCGACCCAATACCAATATCAGTATTGTTATGGTTAAAAAGTAACCGACGGTTCACGGTACTTGTTTCCAGGTTAATTTTGGACAAAATATGATACCTTAACAATACCAATAATAATGCCAATTTTTACAATACTATCGATGGAACTGTTTTTTTTTTCTTTTTAAAGAAAGAATCACAGCAATATTGTTTTGATTCCTTAAAAAATTCAAAAACAGCGTCGTCTTGATAATAGGAAATTTTTAAAACTGAAACTTGACCGATGACCCCACTTACACTAGCTTTCAAAGTGAAAATGTAAGAACAAGGCAAATTGAATACACCTGCAAAAAGGGCCACCTTATTAAGTGAAAAGATTCAAAATTTTCCAAACCCTGCAACAATGGAGATGCACTTTTACCTTGTATCAACTCGTTTACTAATCACTCGACAAATGCTCGAGTTTTCTTATAGAAAAATATGAGAAAAGTACCACCATGAAGTTCAAAGGGGAAAATCATTGAATTAAGCACAACTTCATTTTATATAAATTGAGTAACCTTATCAGCTAGAGGCTGCTTGAACTGCTTTTTCGGCTGCATCATCCAGATCATCGGCTGTTATCAATTTCATACCACTTTCCTGCAAATCCATAGTAATTAGACAGCAGACGAATGATATTCTGGTTCACAGAGAATGGGATAACGATCAGGAAGACATGTTTGGTTTACCTTAAGTATTCTCTTGCCCTGGTCCACATTGGTCCCTTCAAGCCGTACCACCACTGGCACCTTCAATGCCACCTTACAAATTGGGACAATAGAGGTCAGCTACAGAAGCAAATATGGGTAAGAATCACTATATCAGACAGGAAGATATTGTGTGTTTGGTTGGGATATTTTAAGCACAGAAAACACAATAGTAATCGATGATATCCATTGTTCATGTTTGTTTGAGAAAAACAAGGTCATTTTTGCAATGTGATACTGCTAAATGATTAATCATCAAAGGAGTGTGGTTAAGGCCCTCAAATGGAGTGTTGTTATAGTTTCCGGCCATATCCTTTCGTTTCTAGGGGGTCATGAGCTCTATGTATAAATGGAGTGTTGTTATGGTTCTCTCCGAGGGGAGAATTCTATATCAATTTAACAGTCATGATTAAAAGTTGGGTAGATGAATGGTAGAAATTGAGCTGTTGAGTAGATATGAAAACCTCTCCACTATAAAGACCATAAAATGAGGACAATTAAGGCCCGTAGAGGTAATTGCCAACATATTCTACATACTTCAGCCCAGCAGAAGCCATTCTCTTTGAAGAAGTTAAAATCCATAAAAATAAGAAGACTCGAATACACGGTTCTCAAAGCTGAATAGAGACAATTTGCTGTCTTTGACAAAGATGAATTTATGAATAACATGTACCTCTTTAGCAGCATTGACAATCCCACTGGCTATAATATCACATTTCATTATGCCTCCAAAAATGTTCACCAGAATTGCTTTGACTCTTTCATCAGAAGTCAGTATCTTAAATGCTTCTACAACCTGTTTCACATTGTAACTAGTCTTAATAAAACAACTTTTTTCAGGTAATTGCAGCACTATTACATACTCATAACAGTAAGATTAAAAATTGGGGTCACATACATCATTCCAAAATAGCAAATGGAAACAAAGACCCACCCACCATCATCTATCTAATAGCATCCATATGTGAACAAACGGCAGAATATCAGTTTTTATTTTCTCATAAGAACTAAAATAAGAATTCTATATCAGATGCAGCATGAGAGTAAATTCAATGCTTAAAAGTCGATTATTGTCTTATCATTAGCAAATGGAAGCCGATGATTTAACCTGATTTTCAGAAGCACTCCCACCAACATCCAGAAAATTGGCAGGAGTTCCCCCGTGCAGCTTAATAATATCCATAGTAGCCATTGCCAATCCAGCGCCATTAACCATGCAGCCAATCTCTCCATCTAAGCCAATATAGTTTAAATCAGCTTTTGCAGCAGCAACCTGTCAAATAATTTTCACAAAATAGCACAATGTAAGCAGAGATCATGCCAACATGCATTGGAGCTAATGTGCAAAGATGAATTGCATGTGTGTGGATTCAACTTTTGGAGTGAATTGCTGTGTACTGTAAAGTAAAGATAAACATCAATACAAGGCCCTGGGACTAGGTTCAACTCATCTTTAGCCTGTTTGTGAATTTCCTTACCAGTAAAGAAAGGGTAAACACCGATTAAGCATCCATTTACATGCAATTAGGTACCTGGCAATCCCAAGGAACAGAGTGAATTCAACCCCCCTCACTAAAACTCCTAATTATCATTCAACTCACTGAAACAGGAAGTACCATGCTTCATTATCTAGTGCATCATACCATAATAAAAATTCAGCATGACTCCCTGGACAAACCCCCTAGCATCTTCCACATCATAAGAAAGAATTGAAACATCAGACATTAATTACGAGGAGAAACGTTTGACGATTATATTCCTTCTTAGCTTTACAACATAGCAAATGTTAGATATCCCTCTAGAAGTTACTGAAAGGAGCAGAAATCAATGGAGAATGGACCTCCTGAGGATGTTACTAATGCTCAAGGAAGAAGAACAAAAAATGAGCTCTAGGCAACCATGACCAACCCAGAATTATTTTAAATATCTACTAGAAGGTTACTTCATCATTAAGCAGTTTTCACTACTGCAAGAAAGTCCAAAGTTTCTGGGTTCACAAAAGTACAAACAACCCCATCGGCCTTTTTTTTTTGTTTTTTTAACTCTGGAGGCAGGGATTGTGGCCAGTGATATCCAGAATGTATAATTTACTAATATATATCCATATGATTAAACAAAGCAATCATAACTCACCTCCCGAGGATCCTCTTGTGATGTATCACGGAGAGCAAATATATCCTTATGACGAAAAGCAGCATTATCATCAAAATTTAACTTGGCATCAGCAGCGACCAATTTATGATCAGAAGTTTCTGCAATGGGATTAATCTGGGCAGAGGAAATCAAATTCAAATTAAGACATACAAAAGAGGCATAGATTAGAAGCAGTACAACAACAAAAATGATCAGTTTCATGTTGCCAATCAGTGAAAGTTGAGCTCACTTCCAACAATGTGCAGTCTTGCTCACAGAAAAGCCCATATAGCTTCTTCACTTGATCAATTGCAGACTGTCTATCAGCCACCTTGGGGTCTAAACCATCTACAACCTTTGCAGCATCTTCATCCGTGATTCCTTTAAAAACATCAACGGGTACCTGGTAGTAAAGACATCATTTACATTCTATGTCAAAGTCTTCCAGAAAAAGCACTGCCAGAAATTAAGGGAAAAGAGAAACAAAAGGGTTATCAGTTATGACCTTAATAATCATGTCTGGATATTTTTCTGCAAGGTCTTCAATGCTGGTTCCCCCCTTACTGCAGGCAATTATAATCTACATATCAAAATGCAACAAATATAACACATTAATGCACAGGACCCATATTGATCCATTAAAAAATACTATATCAAAATGGTCATATGTAATAACATTTGGACGGAAGCTTCCTCACCAGAAAGAGAAAGAAACAAATGCAAGGAAGTGGATATTGATAAAGACAAATACAATATTGCTTGAGTTTGGTAGGAATCAATAGCAATTCTTCATTGCCAGGTTGCTGGCATATTCAGCAAGAGTGGATTTTAGGGCATTGAACGGCAAATGAAGTAACAGTGATAACCAAGTTTGAATTTCACTGCTAACTTGGTACTATCGGTCAAAGTCAGACCCATGTAGCATATTCATTGAAATAACTGTGAACACACACACACACACACACAATAAATTTCACACCTGGAATAGAATCAACAAAATGTAAGATTTGGGAACATACTGGACCAGCTGTTGTACGATCAAGTGTGATGGCAAAGTACATTTCATTGACCAGTGACAGCTTCTCACACAAATAGACCTGTTAAGCCAAAATATTACTAGCCCTTGAGTTCAAATTTTCAAGTAGTGGACCATATCAATAGCAGTAATGGATACACTGCCAGTGCAACCAGAAACCAATTAACATAAACAGCTATATTCATAAACAAAGCAGAATACAATCCTTCCACAAGCTTTTATTTGTTTTGATTGTTTTCAATAAATGATGATATTATGTATGATTAAGAATTTATATTCTACAAGCAAAGGAAAACAGCATTTCAAGTACCATCTGAGTCTGCTACAAAATTAAGTAGGAACTCAACGCTGCTTTGCGCACAACAAGCTTAAAGAAAATTGTAATTCTTTCAAGCAGCACCAAAACCATATGAATATGCATCCTTTTCCCATTTTGATGAGTGTATAAATGAATTTTTAACCTCACCTCTGTGTGATCATCCATAAGGAATTTGTTTTGGAAGGTTGCACAGTTCAATTTCAATATTCCTCCATTTAGATACAAGAGAACTAAAGTTGAACCAGGTTATATAAGTAAAGTCAAAACTCGCTTTGATAGAATTTGTAAAAAAAAATAGACAAAACGGTGGGAACAAGAAAAGGAAAGCAACTCATATACAATAAGAGAAGGAGACAAACTTGGTGATTGCTTACAGAAGAAAAGACTGTGATAATAAAGAAAATATTACAAACAACAGATTTGATGATTGGCTACCAGTCATCTATAAAATTTTCCCTCTTTATATACCTTTCCTCTCGTTAACTCACCCCATCCATACAGAGGAAAGAAAAGATTTCACATCCTTCAAACTAATTTCCCTTCCTCCAAAAACACCACCACCATTAAAATAGTCACTAGACCAGCACTACAAGCACGAATAGGCCCAATAGAAGGGCAGAAAACTAAGTGTAGTCATCTTTGGATTGTTCTTATGAGAAGGGCAGAAAGCATACCAGATGCCTATTTTAATAAACAAAGGCATTCAAATAAGTCCATATCTACAATTACTAAATTGGAAAATAAGGTAAAGTAGTAGAGAAATTAAATTAGGGTCTTACCAAATAACTATATTGCAATAAGAAAGAAACTACAACAACAGCAAAAAGTCTTAACTTCCAACAGGTTAGATCGGCTATATAAAAAAGAATACCATATGGTCTATATTATAAAAAACAAATGCACTTTGGTAACATTTGATAACTCATGTGAAGTCATTTCAACAGATTTCAACCAGATATATGAACATTCCTCGGCACTATTTCTGCATATCAAGATCTAAATTGGATTAGAAAAACAAACAATGCAAAATACCTTGCTCACAATTTTGCCTTGAGGACCAGTTTGTTTGGTAACCAGAATCTGACCAAGCATTTTCCCTGAAGGAAAATAAAAGAAAGCAAAAAAAAAAAAAAACTTCAAGCATTTTTAAAGCTCCAGAGGCACAAACCCAAAGGACAAAAATGGTAAGACAGGCAGTTAAAGATTTCCTCTAATAAGTTCCAGAACTTTCTAGCAGAACCATCTGCCAAACAATAAAATGCACTTATGATGTATCTATGGCAGACAACTAGTACGTCAAAATGTTTACCTTCTCTAATTAATAAATAACTTTTAAATCAAATGGAGTCCACATATAATATATATATATAGTAGCAAGTTTCTTTATTGTATAGGGAACAGTTGACAAAACAATAAAGTATATTAACCAATAGATTTCTAAAGCATAAAAAGCAAAACATGCTAAAGAACAAATCCACATATCCACCCAATAGTAGTGAATTACTAAGGAAAACAAGTTCAATTATACAAACATCACAGAACTGTCAGTTTGACAACATGCACATGCTTAAAACCAGAAATTAGCAAGAAGTTGTTAGTTATCATTCAGGCCCATGTTTGGAGTAAAGAGCACAGAGCATTTTTTTAAACCAAGGCTCCTTTGCTTAATTCTGAGCACATGAGGAATAGTGAAATTATGAAATAGAGTGTTGCCAATGTAGTAATTTCCAAGCACAAGGTTTAATAAGACCCAAGAACAAGCATAAAAGCAAACCTATTGGCACATGACTACAATAAGTTTTTGCTCAAATCCTCATCATACCCAAGCACCCTTTCCATCTCTGGTGTGTTGCAACAGAAAAGCAAAGCAGAGAATCAGTGATGGAGATCAGCCACTTCACAACCCAAGAAAATGAATACTCCCTTTTCCATTTTGCTTGTTCAAATTACATAAAGCGAAAGATGAAAAGCTTGCACAATGTGTCATTCATGATCAACACCCAGGATTATGTGCCTTATGTGAAGTGAGAATAGGCATATCAATCATTTGTCCTTGTGGAAAGCCCATTTGACAAGCAATGAGTGTCATTTTTACTCGAGTACATACAATAAGAATTATTTTGATATCAAAAGTCAATGATGCTTGAACAAGGTTCAGAAAGGAACGATGAAGACTTAGATAAGGTTTAGAAAAGAAAAATGAAGATGAGAAAAGCTCAGTAATGGTTACAACAAGTTTTCCATAATAACTAACTTATAATCACTAAGATGGTTTACTGAACCCATTTATGCAATTCCGATAGGTTAAGTATATAATTAAGACCCATACAATTTACAAAATCTACAAACTACAAGAAAAGAAAAGGGCAACAAATTCACACTTTTCCATGAATCAACTGTCACCTCCACGAATCCAAATATCGGCATCTATATTGGTGTGGCAGCCATATTGATATTGGTCATACATATAGGTACTGGACATTATTGACACAAAATTTCCCTTTCTCGTGTCTGCATTATAAGTTAAATATTGGAATTTGACTATTTTGTAATCATATATTTGCATATTTGAGCATTTATATCCTAAAACTTCTAAAATTAAGTTGTATAGCAAAAGTGGGGGCTCAAAATATAGGCTATATAATCGATATAGCAACATAACACAATTTTTTTGAAACCTAAGAAATGCAGATAGGGGATCAACACCGCTATATATCGGCTGATATTTTTCTTATTGATTGTTATTTTGTTCCACTGACTTATCACTTACCATCTTAAATTTCGACATTATAGACTCCACTCTTAAAAAGATCAAATTGTTGTTTTTTTTTTTTTTCCATTTTAGGGTAGGGGGAGATCATTCAAGGTTTTCATTCTCCTATCCCTCACCCATCAAGACAATAGACAAATGAAAAGCAATTACTTCTCATTTAACCTTTCTCCCATAATTCCCCCGTGTGTTAGATGTCCTCCAATGAAAAAGTAGTCAAACTTTTCAGCCTAAGAGAAAAGAAACTACAAAATGAAAACAGTCATAAATGTTCAATACGCACCTCCATCATTCCTAAGGTAGTACCTAATTCATCCCAATTATCCCCACTCTTCCAAATTATCTTTGCAAGAATATGACAACAAAAAAGGGTCCAAACAGAGAAGAAACCTCAAAGAGCCTTTGATATGCAAATAATTGCAGATCTCAATATTCATTTCTTCTTGCACCTATGAAGTTGGTTTTCAAGCCCAAGAAAAACCACCCTCATCTACAATACAAGAAAGTAGCCTTCAAGGGAATCCTTTTTAGAAAAACCACCTGCATTTACAATACAAGAAAGTAGCCTTCAAGGAAATCCTTTGTTTTGCTGGATAGCTTCAAGGAAACTTCCCCATGCATCCTTCCAAGTTTCCTTCCAAGAGAGCTTGATTTAAAATTAGTGAGCTTCAAAATATATATATATATATATATATATATATATGATGGGTACACCGGAATATGGGCTGGCCTATGATCAACGGAGGCCCAAAAGGTATGCCAGACGGTCAACATAAAAACGACCCAACAAGACGCGAGGGCCCAAAGCTTGAAAGGCCCAAGACGGTCAACGCCATCGTTGACCGTCTGGACCCCGGAAGACGGCTAACGCGCGCGTAAACGGTCAACTCGAGCGTTGACCCGAATCACTGTAGCAACAGGCAAAAAATAAAAGGCTTTTACGGATCAGGCCCACTTAAGCCCACGATCCATCAGGCGGCCAGCAACGGCTCTCCTAGCAATTTCCACGATCTCTGCTGGTTCCCAAAACAGATATTGACAAAATCAGCGCCTTTCTCGTAAGGAAGGCGCCAGATTTTCCCAAATATCTTGCCAACTGGGACACTCCAACGGTAAAAACACAGAAGGAATGTAAGCAATATGGAAAGCCGCTGACCGCCATGGAAGGAAACTATTTCAATCCTTTTGGCAACTGGTACCAACTCTGAAAGGCAGGCTAACCAAAAATCACGCGGGGGGATCACTCCTTCCAAATGAGGAAGATCGCCCGCTCAACCATAAGTAAGCCCTGAAATTCTCATTCCAGGCAGGCTCTCAATTACTTACGCTCTCAGCTACTCACGCAAGCTATTCTGCTGTCACTCAAAAACCAAAGGCATACAAGCGCGCCTCTCACGTCCGTTTACTACCTTCCCACCTTCAGATTCAAAAGATAACTTTGTCTCTCTTTTATCTGGAAATACACACACATACTCTCTCTCTCTTTCTCAATTCTCAATTTCAAAAACCTTCTTGTATTTTGAAGGCTGTCTACTGACTTAAGCGTCAGAGTGTTTTCGATAGGACAACCTCCCGCCGACACGCTGACCTACTGTTCTTTTTAGTGGTGTGCAAGATCCAAACTCAAGGAACGGTGCCGGAACCAGGACAAGCGGATCAACACGAATCTGTTCGAAGTTCGGATCCAAGGACACATCATTGGCGTCGTATGTGGGAAGCGCTTACGGAAGCCAACCACAAATTCGCACAACACTCTCTTTTTCACCGTCTGATTCTGCACTCGTAATGGTGAACACGAGAGCTCAAACTAGCAACCCCGCTAGAGATGCTACCAATCCCGACCAGGATCACGCTACTGGTGCCGCGATCAATGGGACAATGGGCGGAGTACCAGCGCCCTACTTCCAGCAGCCGTCCTCGCACTGGCCACCAAAAAGGGTGGCCAGAGGAAAAAGAAGCCAGCCAAGAGGCCTGAGAGATCCCTGAGCAATTCAGTTCCAGCCTCCTCCTGCGTTCCTGGCCAGAACAGGCCTGAAGAACGCTCCGGGAGCACGTCTCTGCGAGAAAGTCCGGAGAGAAGAAATCCCCGATACTCTCGGGCCGAAGACCAGAACACAGTCCAAGAGCGAGCCTCTAGGGCTGCCAGGTCCGTTGGAGGCAGTAGCCAACCGGCTGCTGAACCCTCCAGGGACAGGACGGAGTTGAGGGCTTACTTTAACTCCAAAAGATCAGCAAACGCCGCTCGCACAGATCCGCGAGTGGACAAAATCTGGAACCGTGCGTTCCAAGATGAGAAGCGCGCCATCGACTTGGACCGATCTCCTTTCACAGCGGAGATCCTGAGCCGTCCACTGCCTACGAAGTTCAGGATGCCTCCCCTTGACTTATACGATGGGAGCAGTGATCCGGTTGACCACTTCGATCACTTCCACACCCATCTGAATCTACAAGGGTTGGAAAACTTAGCGATGTGCTGCTATTTTCCGCTCACGCTGAAGGAAGATGCCCGAATCTGGTTCCATCACCTCCCTTCAGGCACCATCAGCAACTTTCGTGAGCTCACAGATCTCTTCTTGGCTCAGTATGCCTCGAGCCGACGGGAAGAGAAGCAGCCGTAGCATCTCTCCCACATCAAACAGAAACCAGGAGAGAACCCACAGTGATTCCTAGATTGTTTTGTGGTAAAGGCCAGACGGATTCCCCGGATTACAGAGGAGATGAAGTTTGGCAGTTTCATCTCTGCGCTGATCTACGGTGACAAGTACCAGCCCTTCTTTAAAGCCCTTAGAGGAACAAAATCCAACGGGTTCCAATGGACTGCGGAATGCCAAACCGCTTTCGATGAACTGAAACGGTATTTGGCCAGCCTCCGTTGTTGGTGTCACCCAAAGGCGGAGAAGAGCTATATCTTTAGTTGACAGTGTCGAAGGTGTCCCTGAGTTCTGTCCTCGTGCGCCAGGACCCTGAAGCCCAGCGGCCGGACTACTACGTGAGTAAAACATTGACCGGCCCAGAGACCCGTTACTCACGGGCAGAAAAATTAGCCTTGGCGCTGATATTCTCTGCGCGGACGTTAAGGCCCTACTTTCAAGCCCATCGAATAGTGGTCCTTACGGACAAGCCGCTGGAAAATATCGTCCAGAAGCCCGACGTTTCTGGACAATTAGTAAAATGAGCTATCGAGTTGGGCGAGTTCGACATCGAATTCCAACCCAAGCCTGCTGTGAAAGCACAGGCGCTGGCTGATTTCATTGTCGAGACTATAACCCCAGTCCTCGAGGAACAGCCCGAAGAAAGCGCGGAATTGCTTCTCGGAGTTCCAGAATAGATACTCCACGTGGACGGATCATCTACGAACACAGACAGTGGAGCTGGAGTGGTCCTTACGACCCCCGACGGGTTTGAGGTGAAATACTCCCTCAGGCTCAATTTTCAGGCAACCAATAACGTTACCAAGTACGAGGCCCTGTTAGCCGAATTGCGGTTAGCCAAGGAGTGCACTGCCAAGAGATTGGCAGTTTATAGCGACTCCGAGCTAATCGTTAACCAAGTTAACGGAGGCTTTGAGGCGAACAACCCCCTCTTGGCCAAGTACTTGACAGAGACAAGGGAGGCCGCCCAGAGTTTCGATAAACTAACCCTAGTTCACGTTCCAAGAACCGAAAACTGGAAGGCGGACCAGCTGGCCAAAGCCGCTGCAGCCGAAAATCCGGAACAGTATTCAAAGGACATGCGGGAGATCCTAGACGCTCCCAGCATTGAGAAGCAAGAGGCAATACAGATTTTCGAAGCGGAAAACTGGATGACACCTTTCTTAAACTACCTGGCGGACAGATCATTACCAGAGGTTGTGGAGAAGGCCAAACGGGTCAAGAAGACAGTAGGCTGGTATGCTGTGGTTGACGGACGGTTATACCGCCGTGGCTACTCGACTCCATGCCTTCGCTGTCTAACTCCCGAAGAAGCTGACTACACTTTAAGCGAAGTCCACCTAGGGATCTGTGGGTCGCACATTGACGAAAAAAACTTGGCCTTCAAGGTCGTGCGCCAGGGCTATTACTGGTCCTCAATGAAAAAAGACGCGTTGGAGTTCGTGAAGAAATGTGAAAGTTGCCAACATCACAGCAATCTTCACCGCCAGCTATCCGCAGATCTGAAGACCCTTCAGGCCCCTTGGCCCTTCGCGCAATGGGGGCTCAATCTCCTCGGCCCATTTCCCATTGCCACGGGGCAACGGAAATTCATCATCGTGGGCATCAACTACTTCATCAAGTGAGTCCAAGCTGTCCCACTGGCTAAGATAACAGAACACAACGCCCTGGAATTCCTCCGTCAGAACATTGTCTGCAGATTCGGCGTCTCCGAGGTCGTCGTGACTGACAACGGGACCCAATTCTCGGGAAAACGCTTCACCAAATATTGCACCAGCCTTGGCATCAAGCTGGTCTACACTTCGGTGGCGTGCCCCCAAGCAAACGGACAGGTGGAGATGACAAACCGAACGCTGCTCCACGGATTAAAGACTATGCTGGAGGACGCAGGGGGCTCCTGGGCGGACGAGCTCCCTTTCGTTCTTTGGTCTTATCGAACAACCTCGAAGGAATCAACGAGTGAGACGCCTTTCAGCCTTATTACGGGACTGAGGTGGTAATCCCGGTCGAAATCGGGCTTCTAAGTCTCAAGGTGGAGTCCTTTGACCCACAGACTAACTCCCAAAAAATCAGGGAGCACTTAGACTTGTTAGAGGAAGCCTGCGATGCAGCCAGAGTACGGACAGCGGCCTACCAACATCGGATCGCCTGATACTACGACAAAAAAAGTTAAGGCGCGACAATTCAATGTAGGGGACATGGTCCTACGAGGCATCGAGGCCACAGGCAAGCTAGCCGGCCGCAATAAGCTCTCCCGTAATTGGGAAGGGTCTTTCCTCGTCTCCGCCGTCCTGCAAAACGGAGCCTACAAACTCCGAAGCCAAGACGGGAAACTGGTTCCGCGAACGTGGAACGCCATCCACCTCAAACGATACTTCCAGTAGCAGACACAGGTACGCACTTGCATTATTGTTTGCACTCGCTTGCTTGTCTTAATTTCGTGAAAAATAAGTGTTTCCTTAGCATACTTCCTATATGCATGTGCATGTGTTTTCTTTGCAGGTTACCTGACCTAGACTGCCCCTAAGTCGGGAGGGTCTTCACCCTCTCGTTAAACCCTGGTCATCCAAGCGGCCCATAAGTGGTCGAACTTGAGCCTCAGTCATCCGAGAGGCCCATTAGCGGTCGTATCTAAACCGTGGTCATCCAGGTGGCCCATAAGCGGCCTAATATGAACCTCGGTCATCCGAGCAGCCCATTAGCAGTCGTACTAAACCCTGGTCATCCAGGCGGCCCATTAGCAGTCGTACTAAATCCTGATCATCCAGGCGGCCCATCAGCGGTCGTATTAAACATTGGTCATCCAAGAGCCCGATAGCGGTCAAAGACCTTAGGGGGCTTACGCAGCATACGCAACGACCTCCTCTACGAGGAGATAGTGGGATCAGTCAGCAACGGTCGAAGGGAGAAGCATCCTTCTCCAACGTTGGTCGTCCAAGTCATCACTTGGATAGCACCATCAGGCTGGTTAACACAACCGCCTGCCAAGCCTAAGAACCTCGCTCCATAGGCAGTCCAACAACGGCAACCGGCCAACCCAGTTGGCCGCCTATGCAACAAAGCATGCAAACACGAGCAGTAAAAATAAATGGACACTGAATTGAAAGAGTTTCCATTTTATTGCTTGAAATGTGTTACAAAATTATATAAGTACAAAAAGAAAAAAGTGCAACAGGCTACGGAGGCGGTGGCCGCCTCTGACTGTCCTGAGACTCCCCCACAGGGTCGTCCTTATGCTGCACCCCATGGTTTCCTAAGTGAAGGTACTCAACGGGGAAGTCAGGGTCGATCAGCCTCACAAGGCGCCAACAAACCTGGACCCCCTCAAACATCCGTGCGTGCAGCATGCCCTCGACCTCGTGGGGACGGATCCGGAGACGCAGCTCATTCTCCAAAGTGGATATTCGATTGGCAAGCCGTTTCTTGCTTGCTTTGCTTCGATCCTCCTCTTCTTTCAAACGAGTGTCCTCAGCTCTTAAGCTGGCGATCTCCACTTCCATTCCCGCCATAACAGTCTCCAGGGCAGCAGTCTCCTCGCGGTGCTCTCCTGCTGAAGCAGTCAGCTTGGCGTCTAGCCAGGCGATCTCCACCTCCCTATCAGCCAGCGCCTCGTCGCGCTGCACTACCACCTTAAAAACAGCGGAGGCCACCTTCAACGGCTGCACAAAAGACAAACAAAGGGCAAGTCAGAAATATGAAAAGGAGAAAGTACGAGGAATCAATCACCAAGAACCATACCTCCCAAAATCTCCTCGCGGGCTTCTCAGGCCTGGCCCAGGTGGCGGTGGACCAAGAGCGTTCTCTCGAGCCGAGCTCGTAGCTCCCTCCTCCAAAATGCGCTCCAAGAGCTCATCAGTCTGACCCACGACAGCTACAGGATCCCCAATTGCAGCCTCTGGAGCAGCTGCTGGAGGATCAAGCTCCACCATTAGCTCCACAGCAGGAATCTGCACTGCTGGAGAGCTAACGGACGGCTCCCACGCCTCCACCGCCGGCTCACAAGTTGGCTCCTCAAAAGACTCCATCAATATATCACCAGGAACCACTTGCGGCACGGGTTGTGCCAAGATGACTCCTCCTGAGTCAGCCGGCCAGTCCTCGTGAGTCTTCTCCAGGCCCGCAGTGCTACGAGGCCCGCTGCAAATTCCGGCAACCACGTAATCGATGCATGATGACGACGACGAGAGCGTCTCCATCACCTTTTCCGGCAGCGGGCCAATAAATCCTTCGTCTATATGCCGCATGCGGATGATTATGCCCTTGGAATCCTCCGGATTCATCATCCACACGGGCGGTGCCGGTTTTTAAACTGCGGATGGCGGACCCCAGTTCACCTTCTTGGCCTCCTCCCGGGAAACCAAAAAATCCCGATTGAACTTATTTATTAGCTTAGTCAACCACTCCTGGGCCGCCGTCTCCGCCACAGACGACATCCGTGCATATGTCTCCGGAACCTGGCCCCAGTCCTTTTCAAGGAGCCAGGCCGTTCCCACACTCACGAAGAAGAACTGGTTCTTCCAGTTCTTCAACGAGTCGTATTCCGATCAATATTGTTCTCCGAAATTGCCCAATACGGTCAACAATTTTAGTCAACGTTGTTCTCCGAAATTGACTAAGACGGTTAACAATTCCGGTCAACATTCTTCTCCAAAATTGACCAAAACGGTCAACAATTCCGGTCAGCATTCTTCTCCGAAATAGACCAAAACGGTCAACAGTTTCGATCAAACTTTCCTCTCTGCCTTTCAAAGGGTCCTCCGGGATCCTTAAATGACGAAGGACAGTAAGGGTCATCTCATCATGAACATACCGGAGCCCAAAATTCTGGCCACCGGCATGGGGGGCTAGTGATGGGTACACCGGAATATGGGCTGGCCCATAGTCAACGGAGGCCCAAAAGGTATGCCAGACGGTCAACGTAAAAACGACCCAACAAGACGGGAAGGCCCAAAGCTTGAAAGGCCCAAGACAGTCAACGCCATCGTTGACTGTCTGGACTCCAGAAAAGGGCTAACGCGTGCGCAGACGGTCAACTCGAGCGTTGACCCGAATCACTGTAGCAACAGGCCAAAAATAAAAGGATTTTACGGGCCAGACCCACTTAAGCCCATGATCCATCAGGCGGCCAACAACGGCTCTCTTGGCAATTTTCACGATCTCTGCTGGTTCCCAAAACGGATATTGACAAAATCAGCGCCTTTCTCGTAAGGAAGGCGTCAAATTTTCCCAATATCTTGCCAACTAGGACACTCCAACGGTAAAAACACAGAAGGAATGTAAGCAATATGGAAAGCTGCTGACCGCCACGGAAGGAAACTATTTCAATCCTTTTGGCAACTAGTATCAACTCTGAAAGGCAGGCTAACCAAGAATCACGCGAGGGGATCACTCCTTCCAAAGGAGGAAGATCGTCCGCTCAACCATAAGTAAGCCCTGGAATTCTCATTCAAGGCAGGCTCTCAGTTACTTACGCTCTCAGCTACTCACGCAAGCTATTCTGCTGTCACTCAAAAACCAAAGGCATACAAGCGCGCCTCTCACGGCCGCTTACTGCCTTCCCACCTTCCAGATTCAAGAAGATAGCTATATCTCTCTTTCATCTAGAAATACACACACACTCTCGCTCTCTTTTTCTCAATTCTCAGTTTCAGAAACTTTCTTGTATTTTGAAGACTGTTTACTGACTTGAGCGTCGGAGCGTTTTCGGTGGGATAACTTTCCGTCGACACGCTGACCTCCTATTCTTTTTAGTGATGTGCAGGATCCAAACACAGGGTTCCAGACAAGCGGATCAACGCGAATCTGTTTGAAGTTCGGACCCAATGACGCATAAATATATATGTTGGGCCTCAATATGAAGGCCCTTAAGAGCAAGGCCCCGGAGAAGGGCCCAAATGAGAGGCCCAGGAACACTCTCACAAATTAAGGAAATCAGATGGCCCAAGGGCCGAGAGCCCATGAAGTCTTGCGAAGTCTTAGAACTGCCCGAGCGGCCAGGAAGAGACGCTCGGACTTTTCCCCTGAAGGCCCTCCAAGAGCTGCTTCATCTCACGAGTCCACAAACTCACGAGGAACATCACAACTGGACGAGGACCGCTCGTTCATGACCGGGAATGCCAGCTAAGCCACTACGCCGGTTCCCAAGAAAGTCTGCAGCTACTGCCAGTCGCCGTCTCAACAGGGCACGCCTAGTCAAATCAAGGCTGATGTTCAGACTCTGTACGCCTGACACACTCAGATGTTGCAGCGGCGCCGTCCGCATGCCACTCCACGCAACGTCAGCAGCATTTAAGGGAGTCGGTGGACCAGCTCCTCAACCGCCGGATGGACGCCACGTGTCTTCTCCCCAACTGCCTGGCTTCTCCTATAAATACTCAGCAAGGCCACTCTCAACGGGACGACTCGGAAAAAAGGGGAACTTCGACAGATTTACGTAAAGAGAGACAGAGCCTTCAACCGGACACTCTCTCCCAAGGCCAACTCCACAAATGAGGGAAAAAAGCTCCCAGCGAGCATAGTTCTCTAGAGAAGAAAACACAAAACGAAAGACAGGGAATGGATTAACCCTCACAACTGTACTTTGTAAAGTCTTTAACCCATATAGTGAAGCACTTTCCAGGCTCTGAGCCTCGTGGTTTTTCCTCCCCATTCAAGAGGAGGTTTTCCACGTAAAAAACCCGATCTCAATCTTCATCTCGTGTCCAATACCTCAATCACTTGTGTTGCCTGGTAACCACGGATCCGACTGGACACACCCCTCATCAACGAGCCTGCCCCGGAAAGATCCGCAGAACCAGAACGCAACATTGGCGCCGTCTGTGGGAAGGAAGAACAAAAAACTCAAGACTTCCCACTCTCCTACAACAAGCAACGCCCCAAGGATGCTCAGCAGACAAGGCAGCACGTCCACCCGGGGAGAAGAACGCCACGACGGATGTCTCCCGTCGGGCGGCAGAGTAAGCGGCGGCCCCGGCACCAGCGTGCGCAAGCTGGCGCAGAAGGTGGACAGCCTCACAAGAGCCGTCCGCAACCTCCAGGAGAAGGCGGGCGAACAGTCTAGGGGCCCACGCTCCGAAAGCCTGCGCCAAACGGCGCTCCAGAGACAGCAGTCGGCGCGGGCTCCAGGCGAGTTGAGGGACTACCTCAACAGAAAGAAATCCATGAGCCCGGCCCCATCAAGGAGGGGGCTCAAGAGGCTCTGGAAGACTGTCTTTGGACCCAAGACCGGCGAAGCAACTCAGCCGGCAGAACGAGAAGACCCCCTGCCCCCGAGGACAGGGGAAGGAAGGAGAAGGGCAAGCGCCCACCAGAAGACCCAACGACCGTCCGGGCACAATAAGCCCGAGCGGATGGTCCTTGGGGGAGAAAGACACTCAGGCCCATTGGCCTTCACTGACTCCCTCACCAACATCCTGAGGCAGATCAGGGACGAGGAGTTCCTAAGATGGCCTAGGGCGTTGAAGAACCCAGAGGGAGGCGACCAATGGGAATATTGCNCACTCAATGTAAGGAAAAATGTACATTAATAAAAATGTGCATTTGTTACCTTCTCCATGAAGCGTTCCCGTACTCCCTCCTCAACGGTGAAGCAACTCACAGCATCCAACAAACAAAACTTGAACGCCAACCCGTGTGGCCCCAGCGGTCAGGCAACAAAACTTGGGCGCCAACCCGAGCGACCCCAGCGGTCGGACCCCAGCGGTCAGGCAACAAAACTTGGGCGCCAACCCGAGCGACCCCAGCGGTCGGACCCCAGCGGTCAGGCAACAAAACTTGGGCGCCAACCCGAGCGACCCCAGCGGTCGGACCCCAGCGGTCAGGCAACAAAAACTCGGCTGCGACCGAGCGACCCCAGCGGTCAGACAACAAAAACTCGGCTGCGCCCGAGCGGCCCTAGCGGTCGGACCCCAGAGGTCAAAACCCAGAAACTCGGCCGTGACCAAACGGTCCTAGAGGCCGGGCGACAAAAACAAGGCCGAAAGGCTAAAAGCTAGAAGTCCCTAAGAGGGCTGCATGCCCAAGTCCAAAAAGACAAAGGGTCAAGCACCTGAAGGGAGTCACCCACTTGAAACAAAGAAGTTAGGCGCTGTATGACGCGCCGCAAAGAAAAAGAAAACACGCACGTACGAACAAGACACAAGAGAAACGCCCGAAGCCTTAAAGCGAAAAGGACAAAGTCTTATTCACAAAGATGATTTTCTGTACAAGTATGACAAAACAAAATGAGAAAAAGGGGGCAGCATATCAAGGGAGTGCCGCTCGGCTTCCTCCTCTCTGAGTCCCATGGGCTCCACAAGATCCCGTCTGCTCCATCTGAACTGCCTCCTCTGACGTAAGAGGTTCACCATCAGGCCCTACCCGAGGAGGGCCGGGGAAAGGCCTACCATCGACGCCGTACAAGTCTTCCACGCTCAAGGGGCTGGCATTCCGGGAATTGAGGACGGCTACAGGAAATCGCGGACAGATCAATCGCGCCACTCGGCGACACATGCGAATACCGTCCCGAAACTTGCCGTACAACACAGGAGCCATCTCAGCAATCTGCACAGACGTCCTCAGCCTCTCCTCCTGGCGAAGGATCCGCTCCTGAAGGAGGCTCTGCCTAAACCGCAGATCCCTGACAGTACCCTCCAGGGAAGCAATCTTCTCCTTAGCTTCAGCCAGCTCCGCTTCCGCCCGTTGCGCAGCTTCACGAGCGGCCCTCGAGGACCTCATCTCCAAACGGGATTGAGCAATCACTCCCACTAGTCCGTTGAGGCCGGCAATCAAACTCTGGAGCTGCAATAGAAAAATTCATCAAAGTATGAACAGTTGAAGCAATGGAAGAAAGGAAGCAACAGACTACCTTAGAAACAAGAGGGTCATCCCCTGTGCCACGCTCCACGTGGGACTCGGACTCCTGCGGCTCGCTCCTAAGCCCCGCAGGCGCCACCTCAGACACAGACTCGTCAGCTACAAAAGGCGCTGGAAAGTCTGCCTCGAAATCAATGTCCCCAAGAGACTCAGGCAACCGCTCGGCCTCAACCTCAACAGGGCGCTCAAGAGGATCAGAGGGCGCGGACTCGTCAACACTCAAATCCACGACCTCCACCATCTCTCGGATCATTTCAGCCGACACTCCCCTCTCAGAATCCATCGTGGCACTCCCGCCTCCTATGTCCTCGGAAGGGTGATCAATCCTGTCCGAGACGTCACCAGGCAAATCGACGGGAGCACCGGGAGCAAAATCATCACAGGGGGGCTGGACGTCCGAAAGCCCCGTAGTCTGAGCAAGAACCTCCACGGGTGCAGTGGAGAGATTAGCAGTGGAAGTGAAGGCGAGACCGCCAGATCCCGAGGACCCCGGAAGAGAGGCTTCAGTCCTCACCCTCTTGATCAGAGGAACATCATCATCATCACAGGAGGTCTGGGCCCCAGGAAGCTCTCTGATCCGCGCAACAGCTCTTGAGGGCTCGGCCGAAAGATTAGCAGTGGAAGTGAAGCCGAGACCCCCAGACCTCGAGGACTCAGAGAAAGAGACAGTCCCCGACCTCGTAAGCAGAGGAGCAGCCACGTCATCATCGCTCACGCCCTCGATATCAAAATCCTCATCATCACTCGAGGAGCGCTCAGCAGTGGGTCCCCCAATCCTCGGTCTCTCCGTGGCCTTTACAGAAGGAGTTGGGCCGGGAGCCTCCTCCCGCGGTCCCCACTTGGCTGCCCTGAATTTATCAGTAGTCAGCCAGATGTTGCGCTTGTTCAAATGGAAGCTCCACAGATTGGTCAGCACTAAGTCTGTGTGCGCCTTCACTTCCTCCCGGTCCTCCCTCGAAGGGTCAGAGCAATACTGGCTGGCCACCTTCCCCCACGTGGTAGGGATGGCCCAATGCTCGTAGACGCCGAGAAAGAAAAACTTATCCTTCCACCGCCTCGTGGAATCTGGGTTGCCACCACACAGCGAAGAAAATTTCGGGCGGGGAGTCATTACGATCCAGTCAAGGTTCTGCGTAAAGCGGAACATCACCTTGACCGTAAGAGCATTCAAGAGCTTCTCATGACACCGAAAGAAGACGCACAAGGACACCAGATACCTCATCGCATTCGGCTGAAGCCTGGCAAGGGGCACCCCGAGCGCCCTCATAATGCCGTAGAGCTCCTCCGAAATGGAAAACCGTAACCCACCTTTGAGGTGGGCCTCATAAACGGTGATGAAGCCGTCCGGAGGGTACAGTGCCCTATCATGCGGCTCCGGAATCATCATGGCCATAGACTCAGGGATTTGATACTGGGCTCGGATCTCCGTGAGCTTGTCGAGCGTCACCGTGGAAGCAATGTCTCTCACTCCAGGCGCCATGAAAGCCAAAGAACAAAGGAGAAGACGAAGCTCGAACGAAGAAGAGAACGAAAAGCAGGCGCGAAGATGAAACATTAGGGCAAAAAGGCGTTTAAATAAGCCCTGGAATGCAAAAAGGCGTACTCATTGCCCTTGCCACGCGTCGACCAGCCATTCGCCCCAGAAGTCTGGTGATCACTCCTTCCCAAGGCGCCTGATAGCGCGTCACATCAGCCAGATACGGCATTTAATGCTCCAGCAAGGAGGCAAAACGGCGGCCCAGAAGAGGTCCGGGGACGATCTCCCATCAAGCTCAACGCAGTGCTCACCACCAGGACACACACTCTCGGACGGTCGGGACCCCCAGCAGGCTAGCGACTTCATGCCAAACGACCGAGAACTTCGAGTCCTTTGGCATGGGGGGCTATGTTGGGCCTCAATATGAAGGCCCTTAAGAGCAAGGCCCAAGAGAAGGGCCCAAATGAGAGGCCCAGGAACACTCTCACAAATTAAGGAAATCAGATGGCCCAAGGGCCGAGAGCCCATGAAGTCTTGCGAAGTCTTAGAACTGCCCGAGCGGCCAGGAAGAGACGCTCGGACTTTTCTCTTGAAGGCCCTCCAAGAGCTGCTTCATCTCACGAGTCCACAAACTCACGAGGAACATCACAACTAGACGAGGACCGCTCGTTCATGACCGGAAATGCCAGCTAAGCCACTACGCCGGTTCCCAAGAAAGTCTGCAGCTACTGCCAGTCGCCGTCTCAACAGGAAACGCCTAGTCAAATCAAGGCTGATGTTCAGACTCTGTACGCCTGACACACTCAGATGTTGCAGCGGCGCCGTTCGCATGCCACTCCACGCAACGTCAGCAGCATTTAAGGGAGTCGGTGGACCAGCTCCTCAACCGCCGGATGGACGCCACGTGTCTTCTCCCCAACTGCCTGGCTTCTCCTATAAATACTCAGCAAGGCCCCTCTCAACGGGACGACTCGGAAAAAAGGGGAACTTCGACAGACATACGTAAAGAGAGACAGAGCCTTCAACCGGACACTCTCTCCCAAGGCCAACTCCACAAATGAGGGAAAAAAGCTCCCAGCGAGCATAGTTCTCTACGGAAGAAAACACAAAACGAAAGACAGGGAAGGGATTAACCCTCACAACTGTACTTTGTAAAGTCTTCAACCCATATAGTGAAGCACTTTCCAAGCCCTGAGCCTCGTGGTTTTTCCTCCCCATTCAAGAGGAGGTTTTCCACGTAAAAAACCCGGTCTCAATCTTCATCTCGTGTCCAACACCTCAATCACTTGTGTTGCCTGGTAACCACGGATCCGACTGGACACACCCCTCATCAACGAGCCTGCCCCGGAAAGATCCGTTGAACCAGAACGCAACACCTCAATCGCTCTCTTTTTCTCAATTCTTAGTTTCAGAAACTTTCTTGTATTTTGAAGACTATTTATTGACTTGAGCGTCGGAGCGTTTTCGGTGAGATAACTTCCCGTCGACACGCTGACCTCCTGTTCTTTTTAGTGATGTGCAAGATCTAAACTCAGGGTTCCGGACAAGCAGATCAACGCGAATTTGTTTGAAGTTCGGACCCAATGACGCATAAATATATATATATATAGATAACTAATAGTGAGCTTCAATATAGCTGTGTACCGTTCTCGTCACTCAGCTTCTCAAAGAAATCATCCAAGTCTGCCTGGTCCCAGCAATCATTTCTAATGAAGTCATGACACTTGGCCTACAGGCCTTGTACTAGTCCAAAGAATCAATTACCTTATCATTTCCTTCTCAAAACTTCTAGACAACCTACATATTTCTCTCTGATGCTAAGGAAAAATCTCCATTCAAAAGAAGGCCTCCAGCATAAGGTTCTAGCAGAAATTGCATGTTTCTTTCTCAACACTTTCTTCCTTTCAAGATCTTCCATCCATGCATGAAATTATAAAGTCTACAAGCATCGGCCCATCTTCCAAAAGGTTGGTGCTTCTACCTCTTTTTATTAAGTAGAATGTCCCTGGAATTTTGCTCCATTACATCTTCTGTATAGCATTCAGCTAAACTAATTCCTTCCCAGTTTTCCCCTCAAAAGTTCATCACATGCCAAACTTCCATCACCTGCCCATTATCAAGATTTTCGCTTAACAGCATAAGGATGCTTCACCTTTTTCTATATTTTTTTTAATCACCAAGAGTTGGGGGAATCTAGGGTAGCCAGTGGGTTAGCTACCTACTATCCAAGATATCTTTGTTCAAATCCCACGAACAACCTCCAAACCCTATCCCAAAAAAAAAAAAAAAAACTCAGTAGAAACCAAATTCATCAATATGGCACCGAGTGCATCACTCAAACAAGAGACTATAGAAACTTCCATAGAGTATAACATCATGGAAAACAATAGCAAATCTAATTAAATGTTCATAAATGTGGAGAATAATAAGTGCAGTTACCCAAACAAAATTCCTGCTATCAGAAAATAGAAAATTTTCCTCTCTTCATCCAAACAAACACAGGTATTTGCATCCGAATATTGCCCTCTCCGAATATAAACCAATCACCTTTAAAAGTTCTCCTCAACAGTCGCAACTTTCACATAAGAATTTCAAATAATATGTGATAGAAATTTAAAAAAAAAAAATTGGTGTATGTTAATAAACTAACTGCAATGTGATAGCATGGCAGCAAGGGAAAAGCACCACTTATTGTGAAAGGCCAAAGGCTTGACTAATAACAAAACTTAAACCCAAAACCCAACCAATACAAACTGAATATTAGTTTAACTGGCCTAATTGGCGCAGTATATGATTAAAGATGATTTGGTAGTGAACCAAATCAAACGAGTAGTGGACAGGTAAAAATCGAAACAGTAATGGGCAAGTTGGCATGGTCAGCTCTGATTCAAAAGAGTCTATCCTCAGATCTCTTCTAAACTAACAGGAGACTTAGTAAGTTAAAAAATTGGTTTTTAAGGAGACCCCTGATTTCTTCTTTCCATCAAAATTTTCTCAAACTCAAATTGGACGCAGCCAAATAGCAGCCATTTGCACACAAAGATAAAAATCTCGTTATTCACCACATTTTATCACACTACAAATATTTCCTCCCTGTAGTTGAAGGCTACTCCACTCGACAAAATCAACTTTCTTATAAGCAAAAAAACCAGACACAAACACCAAGCAAAAGGTAGAAGCAAAGAGAGAACCATAGGAAAAGCCCAACACAGAAGTTGGACCTTATCAATTAAGAATGGAAAGTTGATTAATTCATAAATACCCAGTCTCTTCAAGTCGACAGGCATTTTGGACATATCTAAATAATAGTGGACAAACAAAAAAACAGAGTGCATGACACTCATTCTTGAGTTCCCTATTACGTATCATTTCTCAAATAAAGTCAATGATACACGTTAAATGCATCACTTCAACAACCAAGAGTGGGGCAAAAAGAGAATGAGGGAGAGAGAGACAAGTACCAGCTATTTCTTCAACCTGATCAATCTTAACAACGTGTACTCCACCCTTGAGACCACTTTTAAATGTTCCCAAGCCCCGTCCACCAGCCAGGATTTGACTCTTAACTACTAACTGCAACATAATTAAAATGAATATAAACGACATGGATAACTGAGGGACCTTCAAGAAGGAGCAAGGTCAGGTCTGATTTTTTGGTCTTGAGATCTCATAAAAAATGCTCCAGTTGTTCATGGAGAAGAAAATATATATATATATAAACTTAGAGTTCCTACTTCCTAGCATACATGACAATATATTCAGTCAGCCCAAGTAATTGGTGGCCTAACTCCAGGCCAAAATTATTTTCCATGTCTTTCAAACACTTAAATTGGTTTTTGTCCCACATATTGTAGGTATATGTTACATATGCTCAGATACATATAGGGGTGCACCCATGCATCCTAGTGCCACTAATATATTTTACATTAGTTTGAAGCATAATCCATTCCCATAATGCAGCAGACAGTATCAACAACTACAGCACCATTATGCCTAGGAAAGCTGAAGGGTTCATGTAACATTAGGAGGTATCTATCTAGTACCCTTGTAAAGAGATGTGAGGGAATTGAAGAGGTTCATTATAAAAAAAACCATCAAATATAAATTGCACGTTAAGAGCTAGCACAGGAACCAACCTTTAACAGGGTTGAGTGATGCCAAATATTCATGTGCCACTCCAAACTGATGCTTGGATTGGTTTATGTAGCTGCTTTTATTTTTCATAGATTCTTACTGATTCATGCATAATTTAAATGACGTCTTAGTGCATACAAAGTATCAATTAAAATTTTCATCACAACCAAAAAAACCTGGAGTTGAAACTTCATCAGTTTAATTGAAGTTTTTTTTTCTTTTTTTTTTTTTGTTAAAAATAAGAAGAAGAAGAAGAAGATATGGTAAGCTATCTATTTTGGTATAGATATGAGAAGTTGGAATGTGAAGTTAGTTACTTTTCCTTTTGTCGGGGAAGTTTAAGAAAGTTTTTGGTCAGTCCAGTTACAATTTTTTAGTCCAATTAAATTATTGCCAAAAAGTCCCTTAGTGGGAAATTGCAAAAGAGGATATCAACATATATGCAACAAAGGTAGCCAGAATTACAGCCTGTCTGGTTGGAATTAAATTCAATTGCATTTTATTTACCCAGCTCTGCTGCTTGTTACACAAAAGTAATAGAATTTAACACCCTACTGACTAAAATACTATATTTTTTTGTACAAAATCAATCCAACCAGCCTCAAACCCTCATAACTACCTATCATCATTGCCACCCCATTTACCTTTCCCTGCCAACTTAAGCCTTCCCATCCCGGCTTCCCTATCTCCATCCATCTCTCATCATTGGCTCCACCATTAATTCTTGTTAGTGATAAAAAAAAATTATTTTTTCCAATTTAATTAACATTATTATGAAATTCTTTGTTTTGACTTTTGTTTTTTGATTCATTAGTATTATATTTACTTTGAGACATTTTTATAAAAAATAATAACCATATAGCATCTATAATGAAACTGTTTGCCAAAGATCTTTAGATTGACAATACCCATATGATATTAGCCTCCAAACCTCCTAATGATATCCATATTACTAACCAGCTGCACTCCCACGATGTTGTTATTATATATATTTTTTAAATATCTATGCTGATATCAATTGAGAAGAGAACCTAACACAAGTGCTATAACATTGTCAAAAATCCTGCGATATTCAAGGTTAAAGTCTATCATTGAACAAAATTCAAAACAAAAAGCTTACAATTGATAGACAAAATACAATACTAGTACGTGCCTCATGCTTATTTTATGCTAAACATGACATGAAGATATCATGAAAAAGTGGTGTAATCCAAGTTAACTATTTGAACACACCAAACAATAGAATTGAATTAAAACCAGAACTAAAGAATGAAACCAAACACATCAATACAACTATATATCAATTGATTTAAAATGAATTCTTCTAATGATTTGATACCAAGCAGACCATTGAAGACAAGGGGCATTTTTTTACATCTGAAAAAGTGCTACATAAAGACCCCCAGAGGGGTTACTGGCTATATATAATCACCACATGCCAGGTAAAAAATAACTCTCATTTTGGTTCCCATCTAACCACAATGCTAGGTTGATGTAAAGTCTTTCTGACATTCATATTTCAAAAAAAAAAAAGAATGAAATTTCCAGGTGTTGAATTTCTTATCTATTCTCAAAGTGCCTTTGCACATAAGCATAACTTGATTTTGTCTACCTATTGAAAATGAATAAAAAAGGTGCCCATAATAAATTTCATATTCAATCTATAGGTTGCAAAATGTACCTCATTTTCATTAGGAAACATGTCTCTTACTGCCTTCTTGACTTCATCAACAGAAGATATTGCGACTCCTCTTGGAACATTGATTCCATATTTGTTCATCAGCTCAGCCCCCTGGTTTCACGGAAATTACAACCATATCAACCATTCGTCCCATCAACATTTTCATATGTATTTTTTTTTACACATGAATCTTACCAATACCACACACTTAAGACTGCTGTGCATACATGTATACACAAAACTATCAAACAAGTGAAAGTACTTACATTTTTTAAGTGCCAAACTACCATACAGATCAACAGGAACGTCGTAAGCGGTTCATTTTACAGAATGGGAAAAAACGGCGGAATGACCTAGCCATAAATTTTTAAAATTAACTTCAAAAAGTTACAAATCTTCACACTATCGTTCTGCGTGCCCATTACGAACATCATTCACTTCATTCCTATTCACTTTTTAAACTCCACAAAGCTCAAAAAAAAAAACGCAATAAAGAAAATCCCTCGATATCGATTTGTAAATTCAAATGAAAAAACGAAGAAGGAACAAAATATTAACCAAACAAACAAAAGAGAGCAGGAAAGAAAAACAATTGACCTGATATTCATGAATGTTGAGGCGACGCAGTTGTTGTTGTTGCCATTTTCCGGCGATGGAGAAAGATTGAGACACCAATCTGCGGAATGATCCTCTCACCATACTTCCGATCGAGACGGCGCTTGAGGGGGGTAGAGAGAGAGAGAGAGAAACCAACCGGGAGAGCACGCCAATGACAAATCCTTCCGTCAAAAGTATTAGCGCACAAGTTTCTTCTGCAAAACCTATTGACACAGATTTAAAGTAGTAATAATAAT
>JAODPA010073801.1:0-29648 GCA_025585075.1 Nepenthes mirabilis
AATTTTTATCACACATAAATTATTAAAAGTAATAATAAATAATTTCAATTAAATCGAATGAAAAATTTAGGATACTACTGCCAGATACCTCCAGTACGGTGTCATCCAGTTTTCACTGTCTGAGACTTGCATCGCTTCCTATTCCTCTATGTTGGGAGTGCTCAAAACTTCCATCATATCCTTCGAGTGCTGCTCTTGATTTTCGGCCACTATTGCTCCAGCGAGCTAGTCGGCTTTTCAGTTTTCGATTCTAGGAATGTGGTTCAGGTTTAGCTAGTCAAATCTCTGGATCGTGTCCTTTGCCTTAGCTAGATATTTAGCTAGGGAAGGATTGCATGACTTGAAGCTCCCCTTGATGTAGTTGACGACTAGCTCTGAGTCGCAGTAGATGGTCAAATGCTTAGCGAAACACTCTTTGGCTAGTTATAATCCGACTAATAGGGCCTCATACTCGGCAACATTATTAGTGGCCAAAAAAATGAGCTTTAGAAAGTCTTTCAACTCAAACACATTTGGAGTCTTTAGAACCACTCCAGCGCCACTCCCCGAACTGGTAGACGAACTGTCCATGTTGAGGACTCATTTTAGCTCTTCTGGATGATCTAACATCTCTACCTCGCCATGTTCATCGACAATTGGAGTCATGGTTTTGATGATGAAGTCTGCCAGGGCCCGCCCTTTGATGGCTAGCTTGGGTTGGAATTTGATATCGAACTCTTCCAATTCGAAGGCCCACTTAACCAACCATCTGTAAATATTAGGTTTCTGTGGATTCCCTTCAACGGCTAGTCGGTGAGGACGACCACACGATGAGCATAAAAATAGGGTCTCAACTTCTGGGCTGAGAAGACGAGTGCCAGAGCAAGCTTCTCAGCACGTGGGTAGCGGGTTTTTACGCCGGTCAACATTTTGCTTACATAGTAGATCGGCCATTGTGCATCAGAATCCTGGCATATCAGGACTGAGCCAAGAACCGCCTCTAATTCTGCTAGTTAGAGGTATATCTCTTCTCCATCTCTTGGTGACGTTAGTAACAGCGGACTGGCCAAGTACTACTTCAGTTCGTCGAAGGCGGCCTGGCACTCTATCATTCACTGAAATTCGTTTTCCTTCGTTCTCTTCAGAGCCTTGAAGAAAGGCTAATACTTGTCTCCCGACTTAGCCAAAAAGTGAAAAAGTGTTGCCAGTCTTCCGGTTTGCCTCTGGACATCTTTGACACTTTGAGGCAAAAACATGTCCATGAGGGCCTTGATCTTCTCTGAGTTTGTTTTGATTCCTTGTTGAGAGACAATAAAACCCAAGAATTTTTCTAAGGACACTCCAAAGACACACTTCGATGGATTTAACTTCATCTGGTGTGTACAGAATACCTCAAAAGATTCACCTAGATCACGAATATGGTTGTTGGTGGTCTTACTCTTGACGATCATGTCACTACATACATCTTCATATTGTGGCCGATCTGCTTTTCGAACATCTTATTCATGAACCTTTGGTAAGTTGCGCTCGTGTTATTCAAACCAAAAGACATGACCTTGTAGCAGTAGGTACCTTAATCGATCATGAACGACGTGTGTTCTTCATCCTCTGGGATCATCTTGATCTGGTTGTATCCCGAGTATGCATCCATGAAATTCAGCAACTCGTGTCCAGAAGTAGAGTCTACAGATAAGTCAATCCTGAGTAAAGAGAAGTTATCCTTTGGGTAGGCCTTATTAACGTCAGTGAAGTCGACGCACATCTACCACTTCCCCTGCTCTTCTTGACCATGACAATATTGGAGAGCCAATCCGGATACTAGATGTCGTTAATGAAACCAACGTCCAACAACTTCTTCACCTCTTCTCGGATGGCTATAAGCTTTTCAACGAAATGGTTTCTCTACTTCTACCTGACAAGCTTATGGTCGGGATCGAGACCCAACTTGTGGACCATTATTCCGGTCAAAATTCCCAACATGTCGGCGGGTATCCACGCGAAGAAATCTGTGTTCTACCTCAAGAAGGCTATCAGTTCATCATGTAGGTGTCCGACACGTGAGCCCACTATCTGTACACACCTTTTTGAGTCCTCCGGGTTTAGTGGTATGGCGTTGGTGGCCTCACCGAATTGCGCCTGCTGCAGAGTAGTCTCATCTCGATGGTCTAGTTCCTCTGCTTATCTCCCGATGTCGCTTAGTGCTATTTGTGACATGTAGCACATCCTCCGGTTACTTGGCCACCCAACACTTCACCGATACCACATGTTGTTGAAAACTTTATTTTCAAATGCGGTATTAAGGTGACAGCTCCGAACGCCGCTAGGCACTGTTGGCCTAGGATGGCATTGTATACGGAAGGTAGGTCGACAACTAGAAAGATGAGTGCGTGACTTGCCGTTCTGGGATACGTGCCCAGGGTGACCTCTAATTGTTTTATCCCCTGGACAGCTACTAGTTTATTATCAAGGCCATACGGTGGTTCTCCGGCCAGTTTGAGTTGATTCTTTTTGAGCCCTAACTTAAAAAAAGTATCGAGGTAAAGTAAATCTCTTAAACTTCCATTATTGATGAAAACTTGTTTCAATTGGTAGTCAACAGTACCGTCTAAAATGAGTACATGTACAACCAGGGAATTAGTATGTGGAAAAATTACGTGTTATATCGTTATTGCTAAAACTAATGACATTTTCCTCCATCCTTTGCTTCTTGCGCCCAACTTGCCTCTCTTGGTGATATGTCTGGTGGGCCTTAGGAGGTCTGTTGGTCACTATGTTGACCACACCAGCCATGACTCGGTTCCACCACTGGGGCTGATCGGACCCTTCTCCACCTGAGTCGCGAGAACTTTGCCTAGGGTTCCTTAGGAACCTGGTGAGATGGCCCCTTTGAATCAACTCCTCAATCTCCCATTGAAGCATCTTGCATTCTTCCATGGTGTATCCCGGAGATTGATAAAAATCACAGTATTTCGCTGGATCTCCTCCCTCTGTGTTGTTCAGTGGCTTTCGCCACTTAACGAACTTTTCCCCTTGAATATGTATGAGGACGTTAGCCCGTGTGTCGTTCAATGGAGCCAGGTTAATGGGCCTGTACTCCTTCTGGATCGGTGGCCTAGTCCTGAGTTGCTTCCTTCAAGGGTTGTCGCCACCCCCATTCTTCCTCATTCCCCTGGCCGGGAAAGTATGAGGCTGGTTGGTCCTCTCTAGACGCTTTACCTATTGGCCTCTTTAACGGCCACATATACTCGGGTGATGGCTTCTACTTCTCGAAAGGTATGCGGATTTTGGTGGGCCAATTGCTTGAAGAAGTCGCCCGGCCCTAACCCAGAGATGAAGTTGCTGAGCTTCATCTCTTTGGTGAGCTTGAGGATTCTCCTAGTTTCTGCCGCAAACCGCTCCAGGAACTTCCTTGGGTTCTCACCCTACTTTTTCTTGATGTGGGTAAGATGCCACAACTGTTTCTCTTTTCAGCGGCTGAAAGCGTACTGGGTTAGGAAGAGATCGGTGAGATCCCAAAAACTCTAGATCAAGTTTGAAGGAAACCGATAGAACTAAATTCGGATGTCCTCCTTCAAGGTGAGGGAAAAATATCGATACATTGCCGCCTCCTCCAAGCCCTGAAAGCTTAGAAGGGTGCAAAAATGATCTATGGGATCAGTTCTTCGTTCATAGGGATCCAGGGCCGGCATCTTAAACTTGGTTGGCATTGGTCGAGTTTGAATATTCATAGTGAAGGGAGATCTCTTTAGATCGGTTCTGTGCTCATCGTTATCCTTGAATAGGTGGTTCTAGATTTTCTCAAACTTTTCCTCCACTCGAAAGGAGTTTTCAGATCTCTTGGAGTTGAGGTAAGTCCTCAACTCCGTTCTTTCTACAGTACGGTGCATTGCCGGTCGACTGCTACTGCATGTGAATCGGATGATCTGAGAGGCTCCCTCCGGCATGTGAGGCCTTTGTTCATTCTGAGAGTACCAAGGATTTCTTCTTTCAGGACTCTCATCTGGAGTCCCATAGCCTAAGCACCCCTCAAGCCTTGAATGGCTCTAGGCGTTAGAGGCCGTTGGAATGTGAGAGTTACTTGGCTTTGAGGTCTTCTTAGTTGGCCTCTTCTTCCTCTGGCCTCCTCGCCTGGAGGCTAGAATAGGGGTTGAGAAAGACTGTGCCGCCTGCTTTTTCGTGCCCTAGTGTGTGCAGAGCATTTGAAGCATCTAAGATATTTTGTTCATCTACTGCGCCATATCCAAGAAAATTGGGGCGGGATGCTCTTCGACCTGACTACTAGTTGAGTTGTCATAGTCAAGGGAGGCAGCCACTCTAGTAAGAATGCTAACTTGTGCCCTAGTGTTCACCATTTATTGGATGATGTTGGTTTGAAAGATGTAATTGATCGACTTTTAGTTAGCAGTTTTCATAGACAGTGCCAATGATGTGTCCTAGATCTAAACTTTGAATGGGTTTGGGTTGAGCTGGTCCATCAAATTTTGGTCTCCGTCCGCTGAGTTTAGGATCTTGCACACTACAACTTTAAACAAGAGGTCAAGTGATGGCAGAATTTGGTTCTACCAAAAATATTCCAACGCTAAAGTTAGCAAATAGCCTTCTGAGGATTAGAAGGTAAAATGCAGTGAATGCAAAGATGGATATGAGGAATGCATTTGAGAATGATGGTTGGGGATGCACTCGCAAAGAGAATGGCTTTGATTGTGAATACTTGTAAGAAGCAATTTCTCTTAGTACTTAGCTCGTAGGGAACTAGTAGTAGAGAAAAAAGGAGAGAATGTTGAAAGTTTGAGAACGTGGAAAGCTTCTGTAAGCTTGAGTATGTTAGAGGGCATTTAATAGGCGAGAGAGCATGCCTGTGGACTGAATTTTCATGGCATTTTATAGCCGTGGGCTTCCGCTGCCTTCCTTATGTGGCGAGGTGGGATGCCCGCCTTTTATGAGAATCGTCACCCTCCTTAGTTGGCGCGCGGGCACCATTCAGGGTTGCAACAGTCAAGAAGAAGAATTCCCTTCCTTCCGTAGAGATATCATGTGCAGCGACCGTTAGGGTACTATCTGTGGATCGCACGTCGATTCGTGTGCCTTCCTCCTGGTATGTACTCTGATTCATGGAGGTTGCCGTTATAGTGGAGATTGCCTTTCCTGGGGATGTAGAGAATTAGGACAGATGACCATTGTGGCTTGGGAAGGCATGTGTGGGCTAATTTAGATATGAGATGCGTTTATCCTAGGCTGTGATCAGCCTACTTGCTGCTTCTCCCATCAACGATAGTGTTGACTGTCCTGGCTACAAATGGGCTGCTATTGATCTTAGGCCACTTGCCCCTTTTGGGCCGGCCCGCTGTTGGAATTTTCATCACAAGAAAATGCATATTTTATTTGAAAATATATCATAGGGAGGAATAAGAGTTGTGATGCATATAAAAATACATATATATCTTTAGAAATATTTTTATGATGTAATTAACTTTCTTTTTCTTGTACGTTTTCTTTTTACTTGCCAACACTTTTTACCTTGCATAATTTGAGATATTGGGGTTAGTAGGTCTTACCAACTAATAGAGCGATCAATCGAGGAAAGGATTACGTAAATTCATATAATCTAATATCATATCCTCCATGATACACCCTGAGGACAAGGTGGTACATACATATTATATTCCAATAGATGGGGCCATAAGCCACCATTATTCCCCATGGCACTAGGGGTGGTTCCTTAATTTTTACTATAATATTTTAAGGATGTCAGGGAATACTACCTGTTGAAAAAAATTCTTGGTTTGATTTTCTTTCTTCATAAAATTTTTTAGTGAAACTCTTATACTTAATCTTACTTCTTCTTCTTGATTTTCTCATCTCAAAGAAAATATTTATTTCCATGATATCATATTGACTTCTACTCATATATAAAAATTGGCATATACATGTACAAAAATATATATCAATACATATCATAAAAAATAAAGTCTTATAATTTTTATATGTGTTGGCATAACGTATCGTTCGATTTTTGGTTCATCAATCGGTTTGGATGATTCATAAATTTTTGCCAGTTTTTACATTCAATTCATCATCCTAACCAATTTACCATCATAAACAAAATTTATAATTGGTTCATAAATTTGTAAGGTACCCAGAATCATTTAAAATTAATTTATTTATCCACCAGTTCACTTACAAATCTGAATTCTATCCGGTTTATTAGAAATTGATTTATTTTTAATCCATAGCAACCAATTCTTATGATGGCCAACCAATCCACATGATGTATAACTAGTTTACTAAGTCAACATACCATATATGACTGATTTATTAATAATTTCCTAACTGGTTCACACTAAATTAGAAAAATAGGCAATTAGATGTACATCGGTCAATTTAGTGGCAACATCCAGTTTTGGCGTCAATTTAGTAATCAAATTAAGTTATTTTTGAAAATAGGTTCACATGGTGATAGTTCAACCTTAGTACTAGATGACTTGGTCGGGTTGACTGTTGGTTTAATCGGTTCATGGCCGGTTCAGTTCGTTTTTCATGAACTGCCAGGTTCAACATCAGTATAGATGCAGGGGTCAATTATGTTGTCATTTTGGGGTCTGATTCAGTAGTTGATTCATACCAAATTTTATAAGCTAACATTGTAATATCATCTTAATACACTTAAGTTATTTTGGCTACCGGTTTGGGGCCCATTTCAATCCATTTTCATTGATTGAAATTTCAGCATCAGCATGAATACTGTCAGTCGGCTATGTTGCTAAATTTAGACCCAGTTTAGTGGCCGGTTCACCATATAAATTTCTTCCTCTTATATTTTCAGAATTAGCACATGATATTGGACTAGTTCATGTGAATTTCTAAATACCATGATGCTATCAGCCAAGTATGTTGCTAAATTTAGACCCAGTTCAGTAGCCGGTTCACCATATAAATTTCTTTCTCTTATATTTTCAGAATTAGCACATGATATTGGACTTGTTCATGTGAATTTCTAAATATTTTACTTGCCCAGCTCAACATTATATACTGATTTTGGTGCTAAAATCTGCATCATGATATATTTTGACCAGTTTAGTGATATTTAATTTTTCAAAGACTGAACTGGTTAGATTGTTAAGATGGATTTTACTACCAATTTTATGACATCTTAGCCAGTTCATTAAAGTTTCTATACTAATCTTTATAGAGTTTAAACCAATTAAAATATTGAAGAAAATCAGTACCAATAGCAAGTCCTTGATTTTCTCAGTGTAAACTATCAGCTGACTTTAAACTCATTATACTGGCCTAATTTATGAAGAATAATTTCAGAACAAAAATATGGTGAATTAGCCAATATAATAATGTTTCTATATTAAAATTTTCATGGGATAATCGGTCATTAATAGTATGAAAAATTAAGCATATCAGCAAGCTGCAGAAATCAAACTTCATGGAGCATGATTCTGAATTTTTGCCTATTCTACCATGATAACGGCAAAAATTTTAAGTATTGAAGCAACAATACTTGAAAATAATATCAAGAATTAATTAATAAATCGAAGAAGTGGTAGTGTTCTTATCTGGAATAATTTTAAATTAAAATTTGAACCTTAAGGTGCCAACCGAGCTTCATTCTCCGGTTTTGTTTTTCTCCTCTATTTTTGTTCTGTGTTTTTCTCTTTTCCTCTCCATTTCTGATACATGCTCCATGGTGGCTCGTTGAGGATCGACAATGAATTGAAGGAGAAGGGGAGTTCTTGCAGAGGAGAGAGGGGTCGTGCACGAGGGAAGGAGGGAAAGAGGGAGAGGGGAAGAGGGAAACCAAAGAGAGAGAGAAATATTTTTCCTTCCCTTCATTATACGTAAGTCAGTATACATATATGGGACCGGAGAACGGGTAATCGGAAAATGGGTAACGGGTGATGGGGAACGGGAACTAGGAAACTAGTACGTAACATTGTCGTGCCCATCAAAGTGACCTTGTTCTCAAGGTCAAGTGGTTTATGCACAAATGTCCTGGACCCGGTGCAATAACCTTGTCCCTGATTGAAGAGTGGAGCAACTGAAGGACACCAATTCCTTAGGTCTTTCGGTCTTCCTGCATCCTCAACTAGCATCCCTTCAATTGGTACTTCGTGATGTGTGGAGATGAGAGTGTCTGGGATTGAGAATGGTTCTTCATGGAAGCTCGAGACAAAATGCCCATTTGGTGGGATGTTTTTAGCTGTGGGCACTTTTCTGTTTTCAATCTCTTTAGCACCGGCTGCACACCCGCATAGATATTCATACTCAAACCTTGAAATGGAAATGGTGGAATGATGCTGAGCAGCCAAAGCTCGAGCTCTGCTAGCATTCTCTGAGTCAATTTGGGACAATATTTTCTGAACATCAGACTTCATACTTGCAGTCTTGGCTTTTATGAGCTCTCTTTCTTTCATGGTTGCTTCTATTGCTTCTTGTTGTCCAAAAGCCTTGGATTCAGCCGCTCGGTAACACCTACCAGCCATTGTTATGAATTTTGCCGGCACATTGAGGATAGCAAGCTGCCCTATCCGAAGAACCGAAATTGGAAGTACTGAATCCTTCATTCCGCTAGTATCAAGTAAGATGGGTGTCCGGCTTTGGCAATCAATTTGCTCCTTTCCTGGTGTTTTCAGTACATCACGAACCAACTTCCAAAATGGATTAGCCCTGTCATCTCCTTGAATAAAATCAAAAGCTCTAGGTCCATCTGTAGTACCAGCAGCAAATCCAAAACCCATAGCAGTTGGGCATGTCTTGACTACCACAGTGCTTCCTCCAATAATTCGTGTGCCTTCAAATTCACTTGGGTGACTTGGTGAGAGAAAGGCAAGGCAGAACGTATTCGTGCCACAGCATGTACTAGGGTTGAAGTCGCCGTGCAGTCCACTATCAATGCAGAAAGTACCCAGAACATTTGGGCTAACATCACCACAGTTTGTCTGATAGAATGCAGCCACAAAACTTTGAGAGCCTTGTCTTTCAATCTGTGAGAACTTCATTACCTCATAAACATCCGTATCACCCATACAAACAATGGTAATATATTAGCAGTTCCAACAATGTAGCAAATAATACTCAGCAGCGAAGGCTAACTGCCACATAGCAACGAAGGATGGTTGGAGGGAAGCTACACCATTTGCCGATTCAGCCTGGACACTTTCTCTGTTGTCCAGACAGGGCAATTTGCAACGAGGTGGGTCCTTCAGTGATGAAGAAGCAATGGAAACACGCCAATCAATTGTAATGAAGACTTGTATTGAGTTAAAACATTTAATGGGATCCATCACTTCTCGCATTGGCTATTTAAGGAAAATGCCCAATTCAAATTTGTCCTGCAAGGGAGGGATTGAGTTCTCCTCTTTTAAGTTTGCACCCAAGCCATACCTCCAGGACACATCCTCCCCATCGTCCTCAGTTCCAGGACTAGCCTTGCAACCAATATGATCTTCTAATGAAGAGGAGTTGATGGTAGCATGAATACACCACCAACCAAGGGTGTTCTACAGTGGAGGAACAGAGTGCATTTCTAAGGGCCAGAGTGGGATCTGTCTTGAGAGGGACAAGCTTGTGTATCCTAGCCTCTCGTGTTCAACCAAGAATTGCTCATTACCAGATTTTTCAAGTCTAATTGAAAAACAGCCACGAATCATGCTCAATGAGCCTAAGATCAAAGTACGAACAGTATTTCTGGCGTGCACATTTGGTACTAATGAGATGGCAGATCCGATTGCCATTGGAGCTTTTAGGGACTTGGTGTTTAGATTGGCCGAATTGGCGGAGGAAGAAATTGGAAGTATTTTCAACTCCAGATTATTTACAGGATGGAACAAAGGAGCCATACCTCGAAACAGTATAGGAGCCTCAATTTTCTTGTTTTCTAAAATAGCATTAGGTTGAAAAAAATCATCAGGAGCCAGCAGTGTATGTTCACCTTTGTTGTTTGTCACTGCATAGCTGTTATGGTCTACAACCAAGGCTATAGGGTCTGAATTATTCAACCCTTGCAACAGTGGGACAGGAACGAGTACAGGAGCCTTGTTCTGGTCCTAGTCCATCAGAAGGAAACTGTCGGATAAGTTCTCAGAGTCCAGAATTGCTTCAATATTTGGACAATTATGAGTGAAGAATTTGGTAAGGGGTGAAGGCATGACCTGTGAAGAAGTTAGAAGGCTGTGTGGTGGAGGAAGCTTTTGCCGAGATGCGGTGGTAGGTTGCTCTTCGAATTGGAAATCAGGTGACGCATGTGGATTTGGTTTCTCAATTCGAGCCAAGGTCGGCAAACTCTCAGTGATGGAGATTCGAATTAGTGTAGTGGTGGAAGCCACAAACGATGGTGAAGTTGAAATAAAGAGGAATTTGCGGTCGACAAGGGTAAGCGGTCGATGTAATTGATACAGGAGGGCTGAGTCTATGTGATGGTAGAAACGGAGGAAGCGGTTCGAGCAGCAGGTGATTGTACTAACGCATTGCTCGAAGTAATGGCAGTTTGAAGAAAATTTGCAAAAGTGGAAGCCAAAATCGGTGATGAAGTTGAAGACGACAGGGAATTTGTAGTTGGCAATGGTAGTCGGTCGAGAAGGTTGGGGCAGGATAACCTAACTTGTTCTGAGATAAGAGCAGAAACGGCTATTTGAGGACAAGGTGGTGGTACGGAACCAGTGATGGAAGGAATTGCAGGCAGAGGAATGTGACGATGGAAAGTCATCGTAGAAGAAGCTATAGGAAGCGAAGAGTTATTGACCGGGTGTATTGCTCGAAGCTGTGGAGTGATTTGTTGAGTTCCACCATGGACGAGCTGAGTTCGGTGCAGGACGACCTGATCTATACGGTTTTTGAAACTGCAGTGGACATGCAGGCGCCAAATCGGTCGGTAGCTCGGCGAAGAGCCTTTATCTCGTTGGCCAGTACGGCGATGGCCCTTTCGATAGCTTCGAGAGCCTGTTCTTCGATCTCCTCTGCTTTTGTCTTAATGAGAGTACCATTTGATACGTGCTCCATGGCGGCTCGTTGAGAATCGACAATGAATTGAAGGGGAAGGGGAGTTCTGGCAGAGGAGAAAGGGGTCGTGCGTGAGGGAAGGAGGGAAAGAGGGAGAGAGGAAGAGGGAAACCAGAGAGAGAGAGAAATATTTTTCCTTCCTTTCATTATACGCAAGTCACTATACATATATTGGACCAGGGAACGGGTAATCGGAAAACGGGTAACGGGTAACGGGGAATGGGAACTAGGAAACTAGTACGTAATAATTTCTCCCTTCTTTGTTTCACTTTCACTTTATATATTAAGATGGTAAAATAGTTAAGTCAATCCCTAGTTAAATATATGGCTGCCACCTTTCATTTTTCTTAAATTTTTCTTCGGTTAAGCTGTCCAGATTTTGCTCCTATTATCTTGCTGAATCATCTAAATTTTGGGATGAGTTTTCTTGATAAACTTTGCTGATTCATAGGGTTATTTTGTGGCCTTGGAGTGCTGCCGTGTGACACTAAAATTAGTGAAATTATATTCAACTTTTACTTAGTCATCGGGTGAGGTGTGCATGAAATCAGCATTTTGCTGATTTTTGTGACTAGCGGTTGTGTGTGTGAGTTTCTTACTTGATTTCTTTTGAATTTTTGACTAAAATATAATGTTATTATGTGTGTGGGGGACCTTCATGCCTTGTATAAGTTGAATTCCTTATGGAATTAATGGTAATTTGCATGAATTTTGGGTTGCCGTGCAACTTGCTGATACTATGATCCTCTCTTGCTGAATTCTTGAAATTCAGCCAAGTGTATGTGTATTTTTTGTGTTAGAGTACAAAGAATTTTACTTAATTAATTTAATTTGTATTATATTTCATCAATTGAGCTAAATTTAATTATTAATTGGATGCAAATTCGGTGATCGGGTTATTTTGTTGTTAATTGAAATTAATTTGATTGCTAATCAATTGAGAATTCATTAACCGAATTATTTTCCTATCATTTGTTTTATCTTTTATTAATCGGAGTTTAAGTTGGTTTTATTAATTAATTCTTTATTGTATCACGGGGTGAGTTCCTGACTTCTGGGTTTTTATCATTCATTGATCTTAATTTTATATATATTAGTTTAACTCACTTAATTGTGATTCATGAAATTTCGATCCTTAAAGAAGCTACCCTTTGATTATATCCGATGATATAATATCACTTTCATACTTATATGTTATAGGTCTACAATAAAAAAGATTAAGAGATAGAAGTATTATTATTTCAGGATATTAAAATGATGACTAAAAGATATTTTTAATCCCTAAGCTGGGTTGATGATTTGAAGCTGGAGAAAATCTTTGACGTTGGATTTTTGAAATGCATCGGTCACTGGTGTTGGGGCGGCTATATTTGAATGGTTTGGCGCATCGGTGAAGTTAGATGTTTGTTTTAAATGTAGCTAGAAACATTTGATTGCACATGGTTTATTTTGTTTAATATCAATCAATTTTTTATTAAAAAAACATATAAAAATATGAGAATTCAAATCTAACACAGTAAGACTATCTCCCTAAACTAACATAAGTTTAGCCATTTTAAATTAATTTTTTTGAAACACTAACTATTTATTGCCCTTCAACTTTTGATTAGTAAGGCTTTCTGCATTTTTGATGATTTTAGTTTTCTTTTCAAACAAATAAAGTTCTAACTGCTGACCTTAGACTGGTGTTGGAAGCGACCCTTTGAATATATTTGATGATGTAATATCACTTTATACTTATATGTTATAAGTCTACGTAAAAATAAATAAAGAGATGAAAGTATTATTATTCGGGGATGTTTGAATGATGATTAAAAGATATTTTTAATCCTTGAGCTATCGGTGATGATTTGAAGCTGGAGAAAATCTACGATGAGGGATCTTTGACATGCACTGGCGACCGATGTTAGGGCGGCTGAGTCTGAATGGTTTGGTGCATAAGTGAAGTTAGATGTTTGTTTTTAATAAAACTGGAAACTTTAGATTGTATGTGATTTATTTTAATTAATATGAATCAATTATTTATAAAAAAATATATAAAAATATGAGAATTCAAATCTAACACAGTAAGACTATCACCCTAAACTAACATAAATTTAGCCAGTTTAATTTATTTTTTTGACACCCCAACTATTTATTGCCCCCTCCAACTTCTGATTAGTAAGGCAGTCTGCCTTTTTGATGACTTTGGTTTTCCTTTCATAAAAATTAAGTTCTAACTACTAATATTAGAGCGGTATTTCATAACTACCCTTTGAATATATTTTATGATGTAATATCGCATTCATACTTATATGTTATAGGTTTATATAAAAATAAATAAAGAGATGAAAGTCTTATTTTTTGAGGATATTTGAATGATGACTAAATGATATTTTTAATCCCTGAGCCGGGGTGAAGATTTGAAGCTTAAGAAAATCTTCAGCGTGGGATCTTTGACATGCATCAGTGATCGATGTTGGGGCGGCTGTATCTAAATGGTTTGGTCCATCAGTGAAGTTAGATGTTCGTTTTTAATGTAGTTAGAAACTTTTAATTGCACATGGTTTATTTTGTTTAACACGAATCAATTATTTATCATAAATATACGAAAAATATGAAAATTCAAGTCAAATGAAGTAAGACTATCACCGTGATGGGTATACTATAGTATGAACTGGTCAACGATCAAAGAATATCAAAATAGCCCGTTGGATGGTCAACTTAAATAACTGCCCAATAGGAGACGAAGGCCCAAATCCTGAAAGGCTCAAAACGATCAACGCCAACGTTGACCGTCGAGACGGCAGAAGGCGGCCAACTCACGTACAGACGGTCAACTCGAGCGTTGACCGGAAGTACTGTAACAGCAGGCCTAAAAGGCATTAAACCTACTACGAGTCAGGCCCATTTTGGTAGGCGAACTCGTGCAGGAAAAGCAACGATCGTTTCATGATCGCACGCTTTCCTAAAAGCTGATCTTCTCCAAAACGGCGGCAATGAACTCAGCACCAACGTTAGAGTCAAAACGGTCACAAAAGCATGATAGAGATGAGGTGATTTGGATATCTGTTGCACTGTTCAAAAGGAAAAGGATCCGTCATATCACGCCTATCAAGCCCACCAACTCAGAGAAAGCTGCCATTGTCAGTCCAAAAGAACATGCCACCTTGCCTAGAGAAGATAGCTCTCCTACTGTCCATATAAGCTTGAGGTCTTCGTTCTAGAAGACACACGCATGCTCATAACAGAAAACATACGCTCTGATACAAGTTTTGAAACACACTCACACAGAAGCTCTCATACACATTCTCTAACTTAATAACATTCAGAGCAAGTTTCTTGAAAGACTTCTTACAGTTTAACTCATGAACGCTTACAGAGGTTGAACAAAGACTCATCTTCTCTTTCCCTCTACACAAGCATTCATCCTCCAATCTCACCAAAGGCCTCCAAATTCCAGGAGACATTTCCGCCTTTCTGAGAATCATTTCCTAAAACTTTCACGCTTTTAGGACGCCGCTTCCATATGCTCTCTGTGGCAGGGAGCGATAATTCACTTTCTCAACGTGCCAACACTCCCGACCATCCTACCCTCTCTCTCTCTCACTTTTGCTTATCAGTTAACCTTCCTCGATACAAAGGCTTTTTACTGACTTGAGCGTCGGAGTATTTTCGGTAGGATAACCTCCCGCTGACACACTGACCTCTTGTTCACTTTAGTGGTGTGCAGGATTCAGACTCAGCGAACGGAGTCGAGTCGAACTATCCAGGTAAATCCGAATCTGTTCGAAGTCGGATCCAAGTACGTATAATTGACGCCATCTGTGGGAAGCGCTTACGAAAAGCCAACCATAATTCTGCACAGCGCTCTCTTTTCACCACCTGATTCATCCGCAATGGTGAATACGAGAGCCTAAGCTAGCGATCCTGCTAGAGATGTCACTTCTCCCGACCAGGACCACTTTGCTGGTACCCTGGTAAACGGGGCAACAGGCGGAGTGCCAGCGCCTTACTTTCAGCAACTGATGGAATAGATGTAGACCAACAACTGTCTGCTCCAAATACTCTGCTCTCGACAAGAGCAGCTACAACAGACGGCTTCGCCAGCAGCTGTGCCTACACCGACCACCAAAAAAGGTTGCCAGAGGAAAAAGAAGCCGGCCAGAAAGCCCGAGAGACCCACAAATAATTCGATCCGGGCCTCCTCGCGTGCTCCAGGCCAGAACAGGCCTGAAGGACGCTCTGGGAGCACAATTTCGAGAGAAAGTCTGGAGAGAAAAAATTCCCGATACTCTCGGGCAGAAGACAGGAACGCAATCCAGGAGCAAGCCTCCAAGACTGCCAGGTCCGCTGGAGGCAGTAGCCAGCCGGCTACTGGACCCTCCAGGGATAAAATATAGTTGAGAGCTTACCTCAATTCTAAGAGATTTGCTAACGCCGCTCGTGCAGATCCACGAGTGAATAAGATTTGGAATCGCGTATTCCAGGATGATGAGCGTGCCATTGACCATGACAGATCTCCATTCATGGAAGAGATCCTGAACCGTCCGCTACCCACCAAGTTTGAAATGCCTTTCCTTAACTTATACGATGAGAGCAGCAATCCAGTTGACCACCTAGATCACTTCCGCACTCATCTGAGTCTACAAGGGTTGGAAGATTTAGCAATGTGCCACTGCATCCCACTCACACTGAAGGGAGATGCCCACGTCTGGTTTCATCACCTCCCTTTAGGCACCATCGGCTGCTTCTAGGAGCTTACAGATCTCTTCGTGGCTCAGTATGCCTCGAGCCGACGGAAAGAGAAGCAACCGTGGCACCTCTCCCACATCAAGTAGAAGCCGGGAGAGAACCCACGGTGATTCCTGAACTGCTTTGTGGCAGAGGCCAGGCAAATTCCCCAGATCACGGAGGAAATGAAATTGGGTAGCTTCATCTCCGCGCTAACCTACGGGGATTTCTTCAAGCACCTGGCCCACAAGAATCCCCAGATCTTTCAGGAGGTAGAGTCCATCAACCGGACCTACGCTGCAGCAGAGGAGGCCAACGAAGTAAAATGTCCAGAGTGAGCAGATCAGTCCCGATCATTCCCTGGAGAGGGAAAAGGAAAATACGACGGCAGTGATCACTCCCGCCAGAAGCAGCACAGGATTGGGCCACCAGAATGCAAAGATTACAAGCCCACCAATTTTACGCCTCTGACGGACATATGCTCAAATGTCCTCATGTAGATCCACGGGAAAAAGTTTCTTAAGTGGCCAAAACCATTGAAGAAGGACTCTATGAACCAGTCAAAGTACTACGACTTTCACCGCTCTGCTAGGTATTCTACTGAGGACTGTAAGACGCTGCAGAGGGGGATTGAGGAGAAGATTCACAGAGGCCACCTCACCAAATTCGTCAGGGGCCCCGGGCAGAGCTCTAGAGCAAGGGAGGGAGCAGTCTCCTCTCTGAAATCGGGTTGCGGCAGGGATGGTTAATATGAACACCACCCGACCTGCCAAGAATCCAGCCGACAACGAGGAGTAGCAGACTGGGAGGAAGAAGCAACGCATGACAGACAACACCATTAGCTTCAATGATAATGATTTGACTCATGTAATATCCCTCCATACTGATCCCCTCGTTGTATCTGCACTCGTTTCGGACGGTAATGTTGATTACTGGCTGAAGCGAGTGTTCATCGATAATGAAAGTTCAAAGGATTTGCTTCACTTGGATGAGTTCTTTAAACTAGGCTTAAAAAAGAACCAATTAAAACCTGCCGAATGCCCATTGTATGGCCTTGACAACAAGCCAGTGCCTATCCAAGGGACCATCCAACTAGAGGTCACCTTAGGTACGTATCCAAAAATAGCAAGCCGAACACTCACCTTTTTGGTAGTCGACCTACCCTCTGTTTATAATGCAGTACTGGCCAGACCTTACTTAACAGCGTTTGGGACGGTCACCTCAATTTCACACCTCAAGGTGAAGTTTCCAATGCCTTACGGTATGGGAGAGGTGTTAGATGACCAGGTTACCGGATAAACAAACTACATGTCTCATGTTGCCTCTAGCAGTAGCACTAGAATAGTCGAGAAACTCGACCATCGAGATGAAACCAACCCTATAACAAGCGCAGTCCGACAAAGCCACAGATCTAGTCCTATTGGACCCGGAGGAACCAAAAATGTGTGTACAGATCGGCGGCTCACTCACCGGAACACTGCGCATTGAGTTGATCACGTTCCTACAACGGAATACTGACATCTTCGCATAGACTCCAGCAGACATGCTTGGGATTCTGGTGGAGGTGATGGTCCACAAGTTGGGGCTTGATCCTAGCCGAAAGCTCGTCAGGCAAAAGAGGAGAAACCACTCCGTAGAAAAGCTAATCGCCATCCAAGAGGAGGTGAAGAAGCTGCTGGACGCAGGTTTCGTTAGAGAAGTCTACTACCCGGATTGGCTCTCTAACGTTGTCCTAGTGAAGAAAAGCAACGAAAAATGGCAGATGTGCGTCAATTTTATTGATGTTAACAAAGCCTGCCCAAAGGACAGCTTTTTCTTACCTAGGATTGACCTGCTGGTTGACTCGACAGCTGGACATGAGCTGTTAAGCTTCATGGATGCCTATTCGGGTTACAATCAGATCAGGATGAGGCCAGAAGATGAGGAGCACACCTTATTCATAACTGATCAGGGCACCTACTGCTACAAAGTGATGCCCTTCGGACTAAAAAATACTGGAGCAACCTATCAACGACTGGTCAACAAGATGTTTGAAAAACAGATCGGTAGCAACATGAAGATATACGTCGACAATATGCTTGTCAAAAGCAAGGTCACCGGTGACCACATCCACGACCTGGCAGAGTCGTTTGAGGTGCTCCATAAGCATCACATGAAACTGAACCCGGCTAAGTGTGTATTCGGAGTAGCCTCCGGTAAATTCTTAGGTTTCATCATCTCCCAACGGGGGATTGAGGCAAACCCAGAGAAGATCAAGGCTCTCGCAGACATGGCTCCACCACGGAGTGTAAAGGACGTCCCACGATTGACTGGACGGCTGGCAGCACTATCCCACTTCATCGCGAAATATGGCGACAAGTACTGGCCCTTCTTTAAGGCCCTTAGAGGAACAAAATCCAACGGGTTTCAATGGATGGCAGACTGTCAAACTGCTTTCGATGAACTAAAGCGGTATCTCGCCGGCCCACCATTGCTAGTATCACCCAAGGGCGGGGAAGAGCTATACCTTTACCTGGTAGTGTCGGAGGCGTCCCTCAGTTCTGTCCTCGTGTGCCAGGACTCTGACACTCAACGGCCGGTCTACTAAGTAAGTAAAACGTTGACCGGCCCAGAGACCAGCTACACGCGTGCAGAAAAACTACCCTTGGCGCTTATATTCTCATCGTGGAAGTTAAGGCCATACTTTCAGGCACACCGTATAATGGTCCTTACAGACCAACCTCTGAAAGGTATACTCCAGAAACTCGACGTTTTTGGACGATTGGTAAAATCGGCTATCGAGTTGGGCGAGTTTGACATCAAATTCTGGCCCAAACTTGCTGTAAAGGCGCAGGCTCTGACTGACTTAATTGTCAAAACTACGATCCCAGTTCTTGAGGAGCAGCTCACAGAAAGCGCAAAACTGCTTAATGGAGTTTTGGAATGGATACTCCAAGTAGACGGATTATCTACAGACAATGGCAGTGGCGCAGGAGTGGTCCTCACGACCCCCGACAGGTTTGTGGTGAAATACTCCCTCAAGCTCAATTCTCCGGCAACCAACAATGTTGCGTAATACGAGGCCCTGTTAGCCAGATTACGGTTAGCCAAGGAATGCTCTGCCAAGAGATTGGCAGTCTACAGCGACTCCAAACTAATCATTAACTAGGTTAACGGAGACTTTGAGATAAACAACCCTCACCTGGCTAGGTACTTGGCAAAGGTAAGGGAGACTGCCAGGGTTTCGACAAACTAACCTTAGTTCATGTTCCTAGAACTGAAAATTGGAAGGCAGACCAGCTGGCTAAAACCGCTACAGCCAAAAATCCAGAACAGTACTCGAGGGACATGAGGGAGATCCTGAATGCTCCCAGCATAGAGAAACAGGAGGTAATGCAGATTTTTGAAGCGGAAAACTGGATGATGCCTTACCTTAGTTATCTGGCTGACGGATCATTGGCAGAGGACGCAGAGAAGGCTAAACGAATCAGAAAGACAACTGGCTAGTACACTGTGGTTGATGGATGGCTATATCGTCGTGGCTACTCAACCCCATACCTCTGGTGCCTAACTCCCGAAGAGGCTGACTATGCTTTAGGTGAAGTCCACCTCAAGATTTGCGGATCGCACATTGGCGGAAAAAACTTAGCCTTCAAGATCGTGTGCCAGGACTACTACTGGCCCTCGATGAAAAAGGACGCACTTGAGTTTGTGAAGAAATGTGAAAGCTTTCAACTTCACAGTAACCTTCACCACCACCCATCTGTAGACCTGAAGACACTTTAGGCCCCTTGGCCCTTCGCACAATGGGGGCTCGATATTCTCGGCCCATTTCCCATTGCCACGGGGCAAAGAAAGTTTATCATCGTAGGTATCGACTACTTCACCAAGTTGGTCGAGGCCATCCCGCTGGTAAAGATTACGGAGCACAATGCCCTGGAATTCCTTCGCCAGAACATCGGCTGTAGATTCGGCATCCTTGAGGTTGTCGTGACCGACAACGGGACCCAATTCTCAAGGAAACGCTTCACCAAGTATTGCGCCAGCCTTGGCATCAAGCTAGTCCACATTCGGTGGCAAACCCCCAAGCAAATGGACAGGTGGAGGTCACGAATCGAACGCTAGTCCATCGGTTAAAGACTAAGCTGGAGGACACAGGGGGTTCCTAGGTAGATGAGCTCCCCTCTATTCTTTGGTCTTACCAGACAACCCCGAAAGAACCAACGCACGAGACGCCCTTCAGCCTCTATTACGGGACTAAAGCGGTGATTCCGATCGAAATCGGGTTTTTGAGTCTTAGGGTGGAATCCTTTGACCCACAGGGTAACTCCCAAAAAATTAGGGAGCACTTAGACTTGTTAGAGGAAGCCCACGACGCCACGAGAGTGCGGACAGCAGCCTACCAAAATCGAATTGTCCGATACTACAACAGAAAGGCTAAGGCACGACGATTCGATGTTGGAGATCTGGTCCTATGAGGCGTCGAGACCACAGGCAAGCTGGCCGACCGCAATAAGCTCTCCCCTAATTGGGAAGGGCCTTTCCTCCTCTCCGCCGTCCTGCGAAATGGAGCATACAAATTTCGGAGCCAGGACGGGAAGTTGGTCCCGCGTACATGGAATGCGATCCACCTCAAACGCTACTTCCACTAAAAGGCACAGATGCATATTTGCATTATTGTGTGTACGCATTCGCTTACTTATTTTAATTCACCAAAATGAGTGTTTCCTTAGCATACTGCCTTCCCTTCTTGTGTGCATGTATATATATTTGTGTTTATTTTGCAGGTTACCTGACCTAGACTGCCCCTAAGTCTGGAGGGTCCTTACCCTCCCGTTAATAAACTCACCCTCCCGTTAATAAACTCTGATCACCCAGGCAGCTCATAAGTGGTCGAACGTGAACCTCAATCATCCGAGCGGCCTATTAGCGATCGTATTTAAACCCTGGTCATCCAGGTGGCCTGTGAGCGGTTTAATATGAACCTCGGTCATTCGAGCGGCCCGTTGGCAGTCGTATTAAACCCTAGTCATCCAAGCGGTCCATACGCGGCCTGTCCTAAACTTGGTCATCCAAGTGGCTCGTTAGCGGTCAAAATCTTAGGGAGCTTGCGCAGCACACACAGCAACCTCCTCTACGAGGAGATAGTGTGATCAGTCAATGATGGTCGAAGGGAGAAGAATCCTTCTCCAACGCTAGCCGCCCAAGTCAGCACTTAGGCAGCGCTACCAGGCTTCACTCACAAGTCACCACTGCTGGGCTGGTTAACACAACCGCCTACAGAAGCCTAAAGACCTCACTCCTTTGGCAGAACAACAGTGGCCGCCAGACAACTAAGTTGGCTGTCCAGAACAGCAGATATGCAAACACAATGGCTAAAAAGAAAGATGGACACGAAGTTAAAAAATTTCCATTTCATTGCTTCTAAATATGTTACAAAATATATCAAATGTACATAAATACAAGAGAGGTCCCAAAAAATGTACAACATAAGAGCTACGAGGGCGGCGAAGGCCTTTGACAGTCACGAGGCTCCCCTACGAGGCTGTCTCTATGCTGCGCCGACCTGTTGGATAAATTAATGAGATCAACAAGGAAGTCGGGATCAACCAACCGCATAATGCGCCGACTAATGTTGACTCCTTCTAACAGCCGCGCGAACATCATACCCTCAACCTCGTGGGGGCGGATGTAGAGACTCAAGTCGTTCTCCGAGGTTGCCATCTGGCCTGCAAGTTGATCAATGCGTGCTTTGGCTCGATCGTTCTCTTCCTTCAAACGGGCAACCTCAGCCTTTAAGTTCGCGTTCTCCGCTTCAACACCCACCAGAACAGTCTCAAGGGCAACAGTCTCCTCATGGTGCTCTACCCCCGAAGCAACCAACTTAGCATCTAGCCAGGCGAACTCCACCTCCCTGTCGGAGATCAGCTGGTCTCGCTGGTCCATCACCTTGATGATGGCAGCAACCACCTTCGACTTCTACACAAAAGAAAAACGAAAAACAAGTTAGAAATCCTGAAAGGAGAAAGTATGTAGAAGGCATCGCAAAGAATTATACCTCCCAGGTTCTCCTCGTGGGCTTCTCAGGCCTGGCCTCCAGACCTGGCTCAGGCGGCGGTGGGCCGGAAGCGACGCCCTCTCGAGCGGAGCTAGTAGTAACCTCCTCCAGAATCTCATCCAGGAGCCCCTCATCAGCATCATTCGCAGCAACAACAGGCTCCTCGGCTACAGCCTCCGCAGCAGCTGCCGGAGGATCAAGATCTACCACCGGCTCCACAGCAGGCGCCTGCATGACTGGAGAGCCAACAGATGGCTCCTGAACCTCCGCCGGCGGCTCACAGGCTGGCTCTATAAAGGACTCCGTTTGCACCAGTTGAGGAACCAACTGTGGCGCGGGCTGCGCCAAGATAACACTTTCTCCCCTGGCCTCCAGCAAGTCTTCAAAAGATTTTTCCATTCCCATGGTACTGTCGGGGCCGCTGCAAATCCCGACGGCGACGTAATTGGGCCCCAAAGACAACGAGGAGGGTGTCTCCAAAACCATCCTCTTGGGCTATGGACCGATAAAGTCATCGTCTATGGGGTGGGTGCGGATAAGCAGGCCCCTGGAGTCCTCCAGCCGCACCATCACCGCCTGCGGCCTAAGCTTTTGAACCGGGGAAGGCAGTCCCCAGTTCACCTTCTTGGTCTCTACCCTAGAGACAAAAAAATCCCGTTTAAAATCCAAAATGTGGTCCTTGATCAATTTGGTCAACCACTCTAAGGACGCCGTCTCCGCCACAGACGGCGTCCCAGTATACACATCCGGCAGTTGACCCCAATCATTTACAAGGAGCCAGGTCTCCGCCACACTCACAAAAAAGAATTGATTCTTCCAGTTCTTGAGTGAATCATAAATGGCCGTATTTATTTTAAGGTCAGGACGGGGGACAAGAGAAATCCGTTCACTTCCCTGATTTATTTTGAAGAGTCCCTTCACCATGGACATCGTCAACCTCTTAGAATGCTTGCGAAGAAAAATACAAAGGATGCAGATGTACCGTACGGTGTTGGCATGAAGCTGGGCAACAGGGACTCATAGGGCTTGCAGGATCGACTGCAAGTCGTTTGGCAGAGAAAGACGAATACCGCTCCTCAGGTGGGCCTCGTATATTGTCACGTGCCCTGCTGGTGGAGAGAAGGCCCTGTTGTCCTTGCCCGGGACCCTCCATGCAATATCCTTAGGAATATTGAACTCAACGCACAACCCTTTCATCTCACCCACTCAAAGAACAGAGGAGATGTCAACGACGGAGGTTGCGACCATGGCTGACAAAGAAACTAGGGTTTCTTTGAGGAACGAGAGAAGGTTGAAGACAAAGAAGGAAAAGTAAGGAGGCGTGAGAGAATATTCAAAACGAGGAGGGAAACTTAAACAGCAAGGTGTGAAATGCCTTAAACCGCCTCAAAAAGGATGCCATCATTTCTGCCACGAGTCACCTCCCTAATTGGCCCTTCAAAAAGCAAATCCTCTGACATATTAATGGCCTGGATACCGGCCCAACCAAGATAAGACACGTGCCTACTTTTGGCCTGACAAGCCGGCTAATGGTCACGCGTCAATCAGGGTTCACAGAAAGTTCTCCGGATTCTAGTAAAGGACGGTCAATAGCTCTGGTCAACTTTCTCCTCCGGAACTGACCAAAGACGGTTTACAGCTCTGGTCAACTTTCTCCTCCGAAACTGACCAAAGACGGTCAACAGCTCTGGTCAACTTTCTCCTTCAGAACTGTCCAAAGACGGTCAATAGCTCCGGTCAACTTTTCTCTCCACCTTTCATAGAGTCCTCCGGAATCCTCAAACAACGAATGACAATGAGGGGCATCCCATCATAAACATACCGGAGGTTAGAATTCTGGCCACCGGCATGGGAGGCTAGTGATGGGTATACTATAGTATGGACTAGCCCACGGTCAAAGAATGCCCAAATAGCCTGTTTGATGGTCAACTCAAATAACGACCCAACAGGAGGCGAAGGCCCAAATCCTGAAAGGCCCAAAACGGTCAACACTAGCGTTGGCCGTCGAGACGCCAACAGGCAGCCAACTCGATTACAGATGGTCAACTCGAGCGTTGACCGGAAGTACTGTAGCAGCAGGCCCAAAAAGGCGTTAAACCTGCTACGGGCCAAACCCAATTTGGCAGGCAAACTCGTGCACGAAAAGTAACAATCCTTTTATAATCACACGCTTTCCTAAAAGCTGATCTTCTCAAAAAAGGCGGCAATGAACTCAGCGCCAACATTGGAGTCAAAACGGTCACAAAAGCATGAAAGAGATGAGGTGATTTGGATATCCGTTGCACTGTTTAGAAGAAAAATAATCCATCAAATCACGCCTGTCAAGCCCACCAACTCAGATAAGGCCGCCATTGTCAGTCCAGAAGAATACGCCACCTTGCCCAGAGAAGGTGGCTCTCCTACTGTCCATATAAGCTTGAGATCTTCGTTTTGGAAGACACATGCATGCTCACAACAGAAAACATACGCTCTGATACAAGTGCTGAAACACGCTCACACAGAAGTTCTCATACACACTCTCTAGCTTGAGAACATTCAGAACAAGTTTCTTGAAAGACTTCTTACAGTCTAACTCACGAACGCTTACAAAGCTTGAACAAATACTCATCTTCTCTTTCTCTCTGCACAAGTGTTCATCCTCTAATCTCACCAAAGGCCTCTAGATTCCAAGAGATCTTTCCGAATTTCTGAGAATTATTTCCTAAAACTTCCACGCTTTCAAGACGCCACTTTCACATGCTCTCTGTGAGCAGGGAGCGAGAATTCACATTCTCAAGCGGCCAACACCCCCGACCATCCTACCCTCTCTCTCTCACTTTTGCTTATCAGTTAACCTTTCTCGATATGAAGGCTTTTTATTTATTTGAGCGTTGGAGTATTTTCAATGGGATAACCTTCTACCGACACACTGACCTCTTGTTCACTTTAATAGTGTGCAGGATTCAGACTCAATGAACGGAGCCGAGTCAAACTATCCAGACGAATCCGAATCTGTTTGAAATCGAATCCAGGTACGCATCACACCCTAAATTAACTTAAATTTAGGCATTTTAAATTAATATTTCTGATTCCCCAACTATTTATTGCCCTCCAACTTTGGATTAGTAAGGCATTCTGCTTTTTTAATGACTTTGGTTTTCTTTTCATACAAATTAAGGTCTAACTACTAATATTAGAACCGTGCGGAAAGCCATAACTACTAAAATTAAAATGTTAGAATTTTTAGGGGGCAAGGGAAGCTATCTTGGGGCTTGGCTACAAAGGAGTAAGTATGGTCGAAGGAGATATTGCATTTGTCAATTATTAAAAATAATTACTACTATATATAAGTCTATTGAGTTTGATTCAGTCTTCGATATATATAAAGTAAATTTGAAGTTCAAATTCATGCTGATGTTGATATTATAAATTTGTGAAAAAGCACGTTTGTGCTAACGTGAACAATCAAGTTTCAACCCCGTTAAAAGTATAGCGGAAGTAGTAGAAATAAATATCTAATACACGTAAAAGATATTTAGTGCTAGATGCATACGAGACTAACAATCATGCGCAATAAACAAAATACGTAAGCAATAATATAAAGACGCGATTTTTGGTGACGAAGTGAAAACTCGATACCCACGGTAATCAAGAAAAACACTCCGGGCTTCAACGACCAGGGAAGCAATGCACTATGAAAATCAACTTATAGACCGCGTGGTAACTATGCGCTAATCTAACCGACTTACTCCCATCACGTGATCCCTACCAAGGAACTCCTTGGATTTTCTTGCGGCAACGGAACCGGATACCTTTCGGTCTTCACGTCAATCTTTCCTCTCGTGCCACTTGAATTGCCAACCACGAACGGGTCTCCTTCTTCAATGTACCGACGTCTCCAACGCAGGTAGAAGACAATGATTCAATGGTGAAAGAAAGTTGGTGAGAAAACTTATATGAGCATGAAGAACAATCTTATAATGTGAAGTTTTCTCAAGAGAAGTAGGAACAATGGAGCATTGGAAGGTTTCTTCTCCAAGTTTAACGGCTCCACAATATGTCAACAGAGGCTGTGGCGTGCTTAGGGTTTCATAAAACATAAGGCATATATTTATAGAGGGGGCAAAAACGCGTTCAAAAATTTTATCGATTGGACCGCCGCTCGAGCGCGCAGTGGGCGGACGTAGGGTTTCGTGAGAAACCCTGCGGGCGCTCGAGCTACAGGAAGGCGAGCAGCGAGCGGGTGACCTACTGGATTTTCGGCTCGAGCGGCTAGCGAGCGACAGGCGAGCGGGCACCCTACTGTTTTTTATGCTCGAGTGGGAATCGAGCTCATGGCGAGCCGTCAGGCATTGGATGGGCTCGAGCGACTGAAGGGCGGACCGAACGGACTTTAACCCGACAACCCATAACCCAACATCGATACAATACTATATATGGTCACGGAATATGCCAATTAGATAAAAGTTTCTAACAATCTTCCCATTTGACAATTCCGTGACAAACTCAGAAAATAAATAAATACAAGTGAATCACGGGTTCAGACACCACTGAGATAGAACCCGTGTACATAAAAACCTACGCCTAGGGATACATAAGAGACACAAAAAATATAAAGAGCTATACGAGAACTGCTGAGGCGATGGGATGAAAACTTGCGTTGACTGCTTGTGGAACTTCAATTTCCTGGTCAAGCAAGATTAGTACCAATAAAGCAAAAGATAATAACAACATAACAACATGCATGGTACATACATCAATATAACATACATCAATTCTCCCCCTAACGAAAATAATCAATACTCTCCCTAACAGTAATACTAAACTGAAATAACATGAAAAGAACAAAAACGCCCCCAAAAAAAACAGGCTCCGCTCCGTCTTCCCTAAGCTCCCCCTATCAAAGTGAATCAAGTCTCCCCGTTTTTGTCACGAATGGCCAAGGGGTAATGTAGCTCACTTTTCTTAACCCAGACTTGTCTCACTAAATACACTTTTGCATTCAACCTTTTAATTTGTGCATCCAAATGTTGAAGGTGATCAACAAGTTTATTCCTGTTTAGCCCTAGTCTTTGGTTGTGCAAAGGATTCATGGTGTAGCACCGTGAACAAATGTGACCAACTTTCCCACATGAATGACAGGTAGGCACAAACTTATGGATGGAAAAATTGTTCATAGCCTTGTGATTACGTAGATTAGGCAAATACATTGAGCCAGATCTTTTCTCCACACGTTGAGGCACGGCCTTGATGACTTTGGGTGTGTAGGCATGTTTGTGTGAAATTTTCGTGGCGGGAGTAAACACAGTTTTAGGTTGTAGATCATGTTGGACAATATTTGCAGCATACCCCAACCCCTATTTATTTCACTAAGTTTTCCCAATCCGAGCATGTGATCTAATCTTGTGGACCCATTTAAAAATTGTTTCAAATCTTTTCGAGAAGCCTCAAGTTCAGATTCTAAAGTTGTTATTTGCTTAGTAAATGAGACTTTCAGATTCTCAATTTCTTGGGTTTTAGAATCTAACTCGGATTGATGAATTAATTTTTCTTGTTCCAACTTAAGAACCTTACTATTTAAGGTTTTATTTTATTTCTTTACTTTTAAACATTCCCTAAACAGTTTGTCATATGCTTCTTGAATGCCATCAAATTCAGCGTCGGACTCATCCACAGAATTATCAGATTGATTAATATTGTCTACTGAATTGTCACACATGGAAGTCATAAAAGCCATGTACTTGACAGAGCCATCTTTAGAATATTTTTCACCCTGTTCTTCTTCATCATCACTTAAGGTCACATTAGCTTTAAAGGATTGACCTTATTGGCGTTTAAAGTTTGGACATTCAGCCCGATAGTGACCAAAGCCTTTACACTCATGGCATTGGACTCCTTGGGTAGTTTTCGATTGGGAGTCCTTACTTTCACGTCGGTCTTTCTTCTCAAATTTTTGTGATCGTTTTACATTCACATCTAATTTTTCTGATGAAGAGTTATTTTTCTTTAAGAACTTTTTAAAATTCTTAACAAATAATGAAAAATTGTCATCGCTACACGATTCTTCATCGGAGTCCCGGTTTCTCTCTTCCCTACTTGATTTTAAGGCAATTGATTTCTGTTTCTTTGACTGTGGAAGTGTGTGCTCATAAGTTTGTAAAGATCCTACAAGTTCTTCGATCTTTATTTTATCAAGGACTTTACTTTCTTCAATAGCAGTGACCTTAGGCCTAAATTGTTCAGAAAGTGACCTAAGAACTTTTCTAATAATTTTGTTTTCAGGGATTCGTTCTCCTAAATTAAATGTAGAGTTCACAATATCATTCAATTGAGCATAGAACTCATCAAATGTCTCATCATCTTTTATTTTTATATCTTCGAATCTAGTGGTGAGCATTTATAATTTTGAATTTTTAACAAGTTTCGTGCCTTCATGAGTAATTTCTAAGATGTCCCACGCATCTTTAGATGTCTCACACATTAAAATACGTTTAAACACATCGGGAGATACAGCCATAAAAATTGCATGTAGCCCCTTAGTGTTCCAATTACATGCATCGAGTTCCTCTTTGGTCCATGAAGATAAGGTTTTTGGTTCGTTACCAGAGAAACTAGTGGGTGGAGTCCACCCAACTTGGGTACTTGCCCAAACACGCTCATCTAGAGATTTTAGGAAGGCTCTCATCCGAACCTTCCAATAGGCATAGTTACTCCCATCAAAGAAGGGAGGAACGGAGAGTGATCCACTCGTATACATCTAGATCGGGGGTCACGGATCGGGGTAAGTCTCTGATACCAATTGAAAAAGCACGTTTGTGCTAACGTGAACAATCAAGTTTCGACCCCGTTAAAAGTATAGCGGAAGTAGTAGAAATAAATATCTAATACACGTAAAAGATATTTAGTATTAGATACATACGAGACTAACAATCCTGCGCAGTAAACAAAATACGTAAGCAATAATATAAAGACGCGATTTTTGGTGACGAAGTGAAAACTCGATACCCACGATAATCGAGAAAAACACTACGGGTTTCAACGGCCAGGGAAGCAATGCACTATGAAAATCAACTTACAGACCGGGTGCTAACGACGCGCTAACTTAGCTGATTTACTCCCGTCACGTGATCCCTACCAAGGAACTCCTTGGATTTGCCCGCAGTAACGGAATCGGACACCTTCCGGTCTTCACGTCAATATTCCCTCTCGTGCCACTTGAATTGCCAACCACGAACGAGTCTCCTTCTTCAACGTACCGACGTCTCCAACGCAGGTAGAAGACAATGATTCAATGGTGAAAGAAAGTTGGTGAGAAAACTTATATGAGCATGAAGAATAATCTTACAATGTGAAATTTTTTCAAGAGAAGTAGGAACAATGGAGCATTGGAAGCTTTCTTCTCAAAGTTTAACGGCTCCACAAGATGTCAACAGAGGCTGTGGCGTGTTTAGGGTTTCATAAAACATAAGGCATATATTTATAGAGGGGGCAAAAACGTGTTCAAAAATTTTGCCCGTTGGATCGCCGCTCGAGCGGGGCTCGAGCTCGCGGCGGGCGGACGTAGGGTTTCGTGAGAAACCCTGCGGGCGCTTGAGCTGCTGGAAGGCGAGCAGCGAGCGGGTGACTTACTGGATTTTCGGTTTGAGCGGCTAGCGAGCGACAGGCGAGCGGGCACCCTACTGTTTTTTGCGCTCGAGCGAGAATCGAGCTCATGGCGAGTGGGCGGGCTTTGGATGGGCTCGACCGACTGGAGGACGGACCGAACAGACTTTAACCCGACAACTCACAACCCGATATCGATATAATACTATATATGGTCACAGAATATATCAATTAGACAAAAGTTTTTAACAATTTACACTTATTTATAGGACTATTTGGCTATATTTTTTAAATAATTTACGTTAATGATTTTATTGTATTTCTAAGTGCT
>JAODPA010073812.1:9665-29647 GCA_025585075.1 Nepenthes mirabilis
GAAGAGGGAAGGAGGTGAAGTGAGAGGAGATCAGCGTGGCGGTGGAAGGCGGCATGACATTGGCGTGTCGTGGAGGGTTGTGCAGAGAAAGGAGGTTAGCAGCGGCATTGGGTGAGGGAATCGATGCTAGAAGAGTCGACGGTGGCCGTTTGTGGCGGTAGTGGATACATCAGTGGCCGCGGTGGTAGCGGCAACGGTGCAGGAGGCCAAGCCGTGTGCATGGCAGAGGTCGATGCTAGAGAGAGAGAAGCCGCGCGGGAAAAGGGGCACGGCAAGGAGAGAGAAGGCTTGCCGGGGGAGGACGGCGACCGCGATGGGAGGCAAAAGCGGCAGCAGCTCACGGGCAAGGCAACGACAGTTGCGGGTGAGGCAGTGCGGTGGTGGCACGAGTGGGAGAGGGTTGCGTAGAGGAGAGAGGAAGGGGCACGCGTATGGTAGAGAGAGAAAGGCTTGATTCGGGTATTTCGGAGCATCCTTTCTTCATATCTGCAAAGTATGAGGTTGAGGCAAGTATCCTCTAACCTTATCTTTGGTTTGATTTCACATCTGATAATATTTGACTACTGTTGGAGATTTTACTAACATGCATGTTATTTTTATACACCAAAATCTGCTTATATTATACATGCATGTATGTTTTATTAGGTCGTGTGGTGGTTTTCCACTAGTATTTATGATTTGGAGGGTTTTCGAATACCCAGATGATATATATGTATATTTGTATATTCGTATGTTGTGGAACCATGAACCAAACCATACATTGGTCCACATGCATGGTGCCGGGGGCAGGATCACTATGGGACCATGGCGGTTTGAGACTCGAGGAGTCGTTATATATGATCCGAGACATGAGATATTGGTACTGCTCCTAATGGGGAGGCTTAGTCCCGATGAAGACGTATGTGATATGTGATCTCCCTTTCACTGACAGGAAGGTGAGCTTTGCTGTAATTGACCTACCCCACTGTATATTTAAATGAGAACCATCGTAAGGAATTGACGGAACTAATATATTTGGACGTCCTGATATATATAACTAAACTTGATATTGTACCCAAAACTGCGAGTGATAAAACATAGTGAGCAAGTTCCTAATCTATGGGAGACAAAGTACATTGATAGCCTTGAGCTGCTGGCCTAAATCGTAGACGAGTCTTGAGCTGCTGGCTTAAATCGCAGCCAATATAGCTGTGGTTATCGGATGAGAGTAACCCTTCCTTAAGTTGGTATTGTTTATCTTTGGTTCTTCGATTTTGTGCATACTTTATATTTTTACATATATTTGCATGGACTATGATTTGAGATACGTGGTTTGGCCCACGGATGGACGATAAGAATGTCTCATATGTATTGATGTGTTAAGCCTCCGAATATGTTTTATATTTATATTTTTTGGTTCCGGTATTTCCTTTGATTTTAGCATATGAAATATGAGATTTGGATCAGGACGATAGTATATATCCTATACGGATGTGGTAACGGTCGCGATAATGTGATGAGATCTTAGATCTTATGATATGATATCGTCTATGATATTTGATCGGATCGCTATTTGTTATAATTATGTCTCAGAGGGATTGTTTAATACTGACGATAATTTAATACGAGATATCTCAACAGTTTTTTAGGGATTTTACGGATATTGTGTTTTGTTTTACGTGGTTGTTATATTATATCCCTTCCTCTAATTTATGTGTACTGTTTTATACGATGATAATACTTACTGAGCCATCGACTTACATTTTCATATTTTATCCCTTCAGACTAGTGGCATGGATATACTTACAGGAGTTCGGACGTAATTTGACTCGATATATCTCTATCGGTGAGTGAAAATATTTATGTTGGGTATATTTATGATCTCGAGGATGTGTTACGATTATTGTTTATGGCCGGATAATGGCCTTGATCATTGTATGGGAAATATTAGAGTTATTGCCTTATGTTAATGAGTTGTTATATTTAGATACCTCCCTTACGATGTTTGGATAGCAGGTCATGTATTTTTATTGTATGGATTTATATCCGATGAGGTCTTCTGCAAGTTTTATTATGTTGGGTCCTATATTTGTATAAATTGTCACGCCCGGGTTGGGTTTTTATAGTATATGGAATATATTATTATTGATTTTATTTTTAACTTGCGTATATTGTGTTCCTAGGTCGTGACAACTACCCTCACTATAACTATCCTAAAGTGATTACAGTAATTTGATATCCGATGCGTATTTTAAATGCTTGTACTTGCCATTGAATGTTGATAATGAGGCCCAGTGGATCAAACACCATATACGGTAAGTTCTGAGTTGAAAACAAAGAGTGATTGAAATGAACAAGAAAAGTACCTGAAGTTGTCATACTTACCTTTGAAGTTCGCTGATGTGTTTGTGATGAATGAGGAAGTATAAGTATCCTTGCATCCTTCCCAAATTAGACCCTTGGATTACGTGTGGTAGGGAACAAATGGATGCAAGGGTTGGAAATGTTGTTGGGGCTGATTGAAGGAAGGATTTGTTCTGAACTCTGGTTTGTTATGTGGACTGAATTTCTTGGCAGTAGAATTTAGGATAGGTGTGTTCTAGCAAGGTTTGGTGAGCGCTCCAAGTAGCTAACTATGCACGAATTGAAGAAGAAGGATGTTGTCGCAGGCAGAGAACCCTTAAGGATTTTGCAGCTTGTGATGTTTCAATTGGAGATTTCCTTGTTAAAATGGTAGGGTATGCTACCCTTCAGGTTGTTGTGCAAGGCTGGAAATGAGAACATAACCAATTGTCACAGAATGAACATATCTTGCAACTCGTGATGAGGTATGCTAAAGGAGTATCTGCTGTTGTCTAGTGAATGATAAAAGATCTGTCACTCTTGTTGTAGATTGAAAGGAACAACATTCTGGTAGCAGAATTTAGCAGGCAAGACATGCAACTCACCATCAAATTTGTAACATTGAAAACTTGACCTTGGGATGTGGTGTTAATCATGTAAGTTGCTGAAGTTGGGCTACAATAGGGTTGATAGTTGTGTATCTGTTTGGTATCTCTAAAAGAATATTTGTTTGCAGCTGACAACCGAATTCAGTTGCAAAACAATTCCAGCTGGTGTAGGAGTTACTTCAGATCTTGTCGTAGGAACAATAATTTAGGAACAAGAATGATGAATCCAAGAATAGCACCAAGGGCAGAGTACTTCAACCGAAAGCTGCTGAAGTCCGCTGAGTCTGAATCCAAGAATAATGTTGATTGCTACAGTTGGTTGTCCTGATTGCCCTACTTCAGCTGGTAACCCAAATCTGTTGCAAAATGTGTTTGGTATTCTATTGTGGACCAACAGAAGTAACTACCAATGACTGGAATTCAGTGAGTTTCCATAAAAACCAAAGTTTGTATGGAATAAAAGCTGCATTATCACTGAAGCCGATGAAGATCTACTGCTGTAGTACTGAAGTCAATTTACCAATGCTTCAAATGCATAATTCCCCAACCAATTTTCAAGCATACCCATGCTGTTGAAGAAAAACAATTCTCAAGAATACCCAATTGCTGGATTTGATACAGATTTCTTCTGAATTCAAATTCCTGCATCCATGCTTCATGTATAAATTTCAGAAATTACCCGCATTAGATCTCCACAGAATTCAAAAGCATATTGACTTTGATAACAAAATGATGCAGCAAGCTTGTGGTACCATGAAACTTCAAGATTTCAATATGAGAGAATCAGAACAAAACATAACCGAAGTCACCCTTGTTGCTGTTGCTGATACACAACAGAACATTGCACCCTAATTTACCAGATACAAAAACTTAATTCAAGAATGCTGAAGAAATTGTCGTGTTGCTGATGCAAATATAAGCCAATGCAGAAACTGTAATCTGAAGCAGGGTTACAATGTACAGAAGGTGAAGCACGAGAGCTAAGCAAGATTTCTGCTTCTGAAATATTCAGATCATAATCAAGGCGAGAAAAGACAGCAAGACATCAAGGCAAGAAATTTGACAATTCAAGGCAAGACACCAAGGGTACTAAGACATCATGATGGCTGCATTGTAGTAAAGAATCATCAAGAAGATAGAAGATGAAGAAAATGATCAAGGATTCAGAATTAAGCAAGATACCATAAAACAGGAGGTTAATCAAGACTTCAAATGTGGACAGCCTCTATGGAATTCTGAGGTCTTATGACAGAAGATGGAGTTACAAGGTTGAACAGAACAAAAAGATGTAGAAGCAAAGCACAACCACTAGCTGATGCAAGAGTACACCTTGCTGAATGTCATGTATTTCTCCTCTTGAAACAAGAACTTGTGATTTGATTTCAAGAGCACAAAAAAGATTAAAAATTTGACTTTCCATGCATCCATATTAGCAAGAATTTAGCAAGATTTAAAGATCATAGAAGGTTGAAGCAAGAAGCAAAGCAAATTATGGATGAAAAGGAAAAAAAAAGAACTCAAGAGCTGAAAACATAATTCAAGAGCTGAATTCAGCAATGCTCAATGATATCGGTTGTAGTTGAGGCAGCCACTGTTAATCAAAACGAAAAAATTCAAGAACTGAGTATATGTATATTTGTGACAAAAAAATTTGGTGGAATTTGGTGATCAGGAACAAGATTTCCCTAGGATTGGAATGAGCGCTACTACCAATTTGTTACATAGAAGACTAAAGTAATCAATTATGCAACTAATGTCTTAAGATAAAGAAGAACGAGAGAAGAATAGAGGCAGTAACAAAAAAGGGAAGGCTGGGTAAAGAGAGACAAAAGGGAAAAGAGAAAGGGGATTAGGGAGAGTCTAACCTCACAAGGAAGATGAGGAACTCATACACTTCATTCATTATGTATTAAACAATGCCGGTTACAATCCTACTAAGGCTATTTATAGCCAAAGGTTTCATCCTATCTAGTTTCACTATAATAGTCCTTATGTCTAAAATCTCTTTATTGTTGGCATACTATTTCTCTACTAATATAGAATGGTATACTAATGATATTATGTTTACATAACACTCTAGGGAGAGCACCCATGCCTCCCCTTTGCAAAGACCGAATACTATTTGGCACTTAGGCCTCAAGGAACCTGTCTTCCCAAGAGGCCATATACCTCCCACCAAGCTCATCATAGTGTTCAACCCCTCACAACCTAATCTGCCTGAATACAGGAGTCATGTGATGAAACTCAATGACTTGGTAATTTCCTTACTTTTCTTACCTTTTCCAAGCTTATACTAACTTAGTATCGGAGGGCATAACTTAGAAGTAAAGTCTAAGCCCCTTAACTTTGTTATTTGTAATGCGCAGGATCAAGGTTGCTGCATTTGGGCTTGGATCACGCCTTAGATGATCACCACCATGGATAAGACCTCGGTTTATGTACGCATCAATTACTAACATGGGAATAATTGACAAAGCAACAGGTGAGATTGCTTCTTTGTGACCTGAAACTTAAAAAACAATTTCTTTGGAATATAGTGGATGACTGGAACACCTGGCATACCCAAACTCCACAATGCGAGAGCCACAAACATAGTTGTATTTTCTTTTAATTGATAAAATAACATTAGTTTAAACTAAGTAACTTTCCAAAACTTCATATTCATGCAATTGAAAACTTCATAGACTATAACACCTTCATCCCCCTATATTTCTTGACTGGGGGACAACAGCCTCCAAAACAATTCTATAATTTCTATGCTCGTTTATTAAGCAAGTTTAGCTCTAACATTGATGAGCCAATGTCATTCAAATTTATAAACATGCAGAATTGTAGTGAGTTTAGTAGCTACTTTACGTTAATTATTGCTCATCAGAGTTCATTTTTCCTCTCATTGTTCATTTAGAGCTCCAGATATGCCATATATGGCTAAAAGATGAACAGAACCACCAACGGATATGCTCAGTACGCCAGTTTGACATGAAGGGGAATGAAGGAACCAGAATTGTGTTTCCATTCTAATGGGTATGGTGACCCATGGGTCGACACAGAAACTTAGCCCGCTGAAGGAAGAAAGGTCCAAGGAACAGAAGCCGAACAGGATGCTCTCTTAGCTTAAGACCCAGCAGGTGCAGCGGTCAGCCCAGGAAACATGATCCGATACCATCCAGCGATAAACAAGCAATTAGGACTAATCAATGGCGTATCTCGACAGCCGCAGCTCCGAATCGGCTGATGTCACGACAGCTCAATGCATATATTAGGATGACGGTTACCATAATTTAGCCCCATGATTGCTCTGACAACTCAACAAATATTCGGGAGATATTACCCCATGATTACGAATCAGCCCAGAATGACAGTGACAGTTTAGCAAATATTCTTAGACGGCAGTTGCCGTATATCACCCGCAAGGATCACTTAGACAATAAAGCGAATAAATGTGGACAACTGTCACGAACCGTGAGGCCCGAAGAAGGCTAAACCGGCGCTAACACTATGAATACCTTTTCTCCACCACGAGAGGAGGAGAAATCGACCAAACCGCAGCACTAGAGAACTAGTCCTCGAATTCATAAGCATACTCCTTACACTCAGGCGTTTATATACACTGAGATTTCCTAAAACCACTTGGCCCACGAATGCACCTCTCCTAAAGCCCTCTTCCTAAAGAGCGCATCCTTCCAAAAGCTGCTCCCAATCGAGCGTACCTCTCGGAGCTCAATCCTTCACGACACACTCAATCCCCCCTTTATGCTTGCATCCACGCGTTTTACATTCTTCCATCTTTCTCTCCATCAAAGAAAAATTTTTAACTTGAGTATCGAATGATATATTGGGGAGTGAGTTTTGTGTACCTCTAACATCTCGTTTGTTCGTTGTAGTATGCAGGATTCAGATTTTCAGGGATGAAAATCGGACCGACTTCAGTTCAACCTACCGGGCAAAATCAAACAGATATCTAATTCATACGACAATCTGGATTCAGAAAAGAGACAACATAGCTGTCTCCTAAACTCCAGCCTCCAAGAGGAGGAACCGGAAGAAGAGACAGGCCATCGAGAAGGTGAGGCGACCTGACGACCTCGAGGCCTGAGCGACCACGAGCAATAGGGCCCAAACATGGCTGGAGGGCCGATTGAGTCATGGAGCACGGGATGAGAGCTCAAAGCGGCGAAATTTCCGCCACTCCAATGATGATCGAAGACCCCCAATCCAAGAAGAAGCCTCATGCAGCACACAACGGAGGAGGACCCATAGCTGCCCAATCCAGTACATCTCTTCGAATTACACGGAGTTAAGGATCTTTCCTCAACACAGAGAGGATTGCGCCTCCTCTTAGATGGAGGAGAGGGTAAGGAAAATTGAGCAACAGGTGTTTAGAGGAAGCACTAATAGACACTCCACTGACCTGAGAAGGTCACCATTTACGAGAGAGACTTGGATGTAGTCACTCCTTCATAAGTTTAAGAAGCCGACCCTAGAGCCCTACGACGGGGGTTCCAATTCAATGGGCCATCCAGATCCTACACCCTGCTAGACTTCCAGGGCCTAAATGCTGCTACCATGTGTCTATACTTTCCTTTGACTCTCAAGGGAGACGCTCGGATTTGGTTCTACCACTTGCAGCCAAATTCGATACGAACCTTCCAGGAACTGGCTAACAGCTTTCTGTTGCAATTCACCTCCAGCCGAAAAGAGGAAAAGCAGCCTTGACAAATTGTCCGCATCTGACAAGGGCGAAACGAAAGTCTGAAGTATTTCCAAGCCCGACTCAATGTCAAGGCCCGAAGGATATCCAAGCTCACTGACAAAGTGAAACTGAATACCTTTGTGGCGACTTTGCAGTCAGGCAACTTCTTCAAGCATCCGGTCTAACAAGAGCGTCAGACCTTCCAAAAGGCTGAGACCATTGCCTGTGGTTCATAGCCACCGAGGAGGCTAACGAAGCGAAGCGGCCGGAATGTACAAGCCACTATCATTCGGGATCGACAAACAGGAAGAAGAGGAATAGAGATTATCTCAGCACCTGAGATCCCAGGAAGCAGTCCAAGATAGAGCCGGGTGCCCAAAGGGAATTCAGACCCCTGAACCTGACCCCTTTGACCGATACCGAGGCCAACATCCGCATACAAATTCGAGACAAAATTTTTTTTTGAATTGGCCAAAATAACCCAAGAACCTAGAAGGAGCAGATCAATCTAAGTATTGCTTCTATCATCGATCTCCGGGTCACAGTATCGAGTACTGTCAGATACTATAGAAAGAAATCAAGGCCCTCGTCTAGAAAGGGCACCTCACCAGATTCCTGCGAGATACAGGGCAGGCCCCCAACGGAGTAAAAAAAGATGAGTTGGAGCAGCAACAGCAATCGCAAAACCGGGTTGTGATCAGAGTAGTCAACATGTTGGCCATAAGACCACCCAAAAGCAACACCCTGGACTGCCCAAAGAAAACTTCCAACAACAAGAAGTCGAGAATAGGAGTTAGAAATGATATCATTAGTTTTAATGATGACGATATGGCACATATAATAACTCCCCATTCTGACCCTTTGATTATATCCGCACTTGTTTCGAATGGTACAATTGACTACTAACTGAAACGAGTTTTTGTTGATGATGAAAACTCAAGGAATTTGTTGTATCTCGATACCTACTTTAAACTCGGACACTAAAAAAGAATCAGATAAAATCAGTCAATGCACTCCTATAGGGGCTAGACAATGAACTTGTCGCAATCTAGAGGACCATTCAGTTGGAGGTCGCACTAGGAACATATCCAAAGACGACATCCCGCATACTCACATTCCAACCGATCAACCTACCCTCAGTCTACAACACTATCTTGGAGCAACCTTGCCTAACAGCATTCGGAGTATCCTCAGTCTACAATGCCATCTTGGGGTGACCCTGCCAAATAGTGTTCAGAGTAGTAACATTGATCCCACATCTAAAAATGAAGTTCCTAATAGTAAGCGGTGTCGGAGAGGTCCTAGGCAACCAGGTCACCGGTCGGACATGGTACTTGTATTAAGTTACTCAGGCGACTCCTAACTAGTCGACTGAAGACTTCGATCTCCGAGACAAAGCGGCCCTACTGTAGGCATCTGGCGAGTCGACCGACCAGATCCCGACAAGTTAGGCCTTGATCCCAATTGCAAGTCCGTCGGGTAAAAGTAGAGAAACCACTTCATCAAGAAGTTAATTGCCATATACGAAGAGGCGAAGAAGCTACTCGACGTAGGCTTTATAAGGGAGGTTGAGTACCCAAACTGACTATCAAATGTGGTCCTCATCAAAAAGAGCAATGGGAAATAGCGGCTATAAGTTGACTTCACTGATGTGAATAAGGCTATAATATCCGAATTTCTTTTTGATTTATTTTGAATATATTTATTATTTTGGGTCAATTAGACGTATCGAATTGATGGTATTTTATGAAATTTTTTAAGGAAATTTGACCCGTGGCCAACGCCCGACGGCTACACTTGAGTGTGAAAACCCGAGGGCCAGACACTCGAGCCGCGCCTGAGGCGGCACTGGAGCATTGGCCACTATATAAGGCGAGGCAATTTCAGTGCAGGCCATTCACACAGGAGTGCAGGCCATTCACGCGGGAGCAAGACAGAGTTGGAGAGAGAGAGGCAAAGGAAGAGGAGAGAGAAGGTGGAGTTCGGGTATCTCAAAATGTCATTTTATCAGATCTATTTGGTATGATGTTAAGGCAAGTATTTAGAAACCCTATCCTTTGTTTGATTTCATGTCTGATAATATTTGCTCACGTTTTGGAGATTTTATGTACATGTATGTTATTTTTATTTACCCTATTTATTTTCTATGGAAATGCATGTAATATTTACCAGCCAATCTGAGGTTTTGTCCGAATTTTGTGATTTTTAGAGGGGTTTTATGATTTTCATGGAAGCTGGTACAAATATTTGAGTCCATATATGTTCAATATAAGTATATTTATATGAAAATAAGCATAAAACTTGCATAGGTAATGCATTAGTATACATACATGTGCCGGAGATGAGGTCGTTACCTTTATGATTCGATATGTAATCCGATTTGGATATGTGATTTGTGGCGCCTCTCCCGACAGGGAGACTTTATTCCCGACGGGAAAATTTGTGATATGTGACTTCCCCTTCTGTTGACAAGAAGAAACTTTATTCATAGCTGAACCTCCCCATTCTTTATGAATGAGAACTGCCGCAAGATAACTACAGAATTTAATATATTTTGATATCCTAATATCTAATAAACTTGAGGATTGCACCTAATGCCACGGGTGACAAAATATAGTGGGTTTATTCTGTATCTATGGGATACAAGGTACATAAATGGTCTAACTTGCTGGCCTAAATTGCAGTTGATATAGTTTAAGGCTATTGAAAGTATGTGTAACTCTTCCTCAAATTAGTCTTTTACAAGAAAATCTTTAGTTCTCTGTTTATGTGCATGCTTTGTTCTTTAGCATGGATTTGTATTCGAGTTTTAATTTGAGATTCACAAATTTGCCCATATATGAGAATTTGGTCAGTCTCGTACATTTGGATACGTAATTTATCCCGGAACATAAAGTGATTTATATATTTTCGTTCCGGCCTTCGCTATTCATATATGATTTGGAACTGGGTTTCGTTTTGTTCAGTGCGCACTTCATATGGATATGATATTGGATCACCATTTGTTATTTGATATGATTTGGATTATGAGATTTGATTCCTGATCACAGTTCGATATGAGTATATTCTAAGGGGACTACGTTTGTTATGGACTTTGATTTGAGTACAATACTACTCTTAAACTTTCTATTGATTTTTGGACCCCCACGATTTGACACGATTTGTTTGATATGCTTTGTTTACGTTATTTGACTTTCCTCTCTCTGATTGTAGACATATATATATTGTTTTCTGTATGTATATACTGATACTTGCAAAATATTAGGATCACATTTTCTATTTTTTATCCCTTCAAATTTAGTGGGCTTGGATACATTGCGGGAGCTTGAACGTGATCTAACCGCTGTTAGTCTGATTTGGTAAGTTTTAGCTCCGTTATGATTTGAATTTATATCAGATGTGATTTGGATATTGGAATTGGCTGAGTGTAGGCCCTTGATTATGATATGAGAATAGTTTGGTTATGTGTATTGGGTTTTCGGTTGTCTCGATTGGTTTGTCATCTCCATTACGGTGTTTGTGGAGCAGATCATATATTATATTGTCCGGACGGTTGTCAAAAGAAGTCCGGAGATGAGTTTCGAGTCAATTTATTATTATTATTTGGATGATGAAATTTTCTGGTTGGTCTGTTATGTCGCACCCGATTTGGTATTTGCTTGTTATATAATTATTTGGGGATTTTAAATTTTATGCATAATAATTGATTAGACCTGCTGTAATTCGAGTTCGTGGCAAAGGCATGTCCAAAAAACAGTTTCCCACTATCAAGAATTGACTAACTGGTGGATTCCACATTCGTGTATGAGCTGCTAAGCTTTATAGACGCCTACATGGGTTATAACCAAATCCGAATGAGTCCAGAAGACGAAGAACACACTTCATTCACGACGAACTAGGGAACGTACTATTATAAAGTCATACCCTTCGATCGAAGAACGCAAGAGCCACATACCAAAAGCTCGTGAACAAAATGTTCGAGGCCCAGATCAGTCAAAATGTGGAGATGTCTGTAGACAACATGCTTATCAAAAGCAAAACAACCGACGACCATATTCACAACCTCAAAGAGACTTTTGACATACACCGAGTACACCTGATGAAGCTGAATATGACCAAGTGTGCGTTCGGAGTATCTTCTAGGAAATTTTTGAGCTTTATCGTCTCTCAGCGAGGAATCAAAGGAAACCTCGAGAAGATAAAAGCCATTATAGATATAAGCCCGCCTTGAACTGTGAAGAAAATCTAGAGGCTCATCGGGAGACTCGGAACACTCTCGATTCTTAGTAAAATCGATAGAAAAGTATCTTCCCTTCTTTAAGGCCTTGAGAGGAACAAATGAGAGCGGACAACCTACTACCAAGCAACCTTCTAAGTACGTCGCCAACATCCCTCTCTTGACGTCACCCTAAGAAGGCGAAGAGTTATACCTATACCTTGCTATTTCGGATACAACGTTAAGTTCAGTCCTATTCGGGCAGCAGCTTGAGATACGACTGATCTACTATGTCAGTAAAATCCTGACAAATATCGAGACTTGTTACTCGCATGCCGAAAGGACTATTCTAGCGCTCGTCTATTCCGCTCGGAAGTTATGACCATACTTTCAAGTGCATAATATTGTCATCCTAATGGACCAACCACTAAAAGAGATCTTACAAAGGCCCGACACATTCTGACGACTACTTAAATAGGCCATCGAATTCGGGAAGTTTGATTTGGAATTTCGACTCTGGCCGGCCATAAGAGGTCAAGCCCTCAAGGATTTATTAGTCGAAACGACAATTCTAATTCCAGACACCCTCAATTTAAGCGGAGGCGCCAGCCAGCAAAAGGAAGCTCCGATCTGGATATTACACGCGAACGGATCATCGACCCAATCAGGAAGTAAACATGGTTTTGAAGATTTCAAACAGGTCAGAGATGAAATACTCAATGACCCTCAGATTCCCAACCACCGACAATATTGCCGAGTACGAAGTGTTACTGGTCGAACTTAGGCCGGAAAAGGAACGCTCGATGAAGAATCCAATCATTTATAGCGACTCGGAGCTAATCGTTAACCAAATCCTCAAGAATTTCGAAGTGTCTAGCCCTTTGCTTGCAATATACTCGCTCGAGCAAAAGGCTTGATCTAGACATTTGACAACATCGAGATAATCTACATCCCGAGTGAGAACAACTGGAAGGTAGATCTACTAGTGAAAGTGGCAGCAACCAGTAATCCCAAGCAATATGCTAGAGACATGCGAGAAGTTATTGCCTCCCTGAGCATAGAGGAGCTAGAGTAAGAGGTGCTACAGATCTCGAATGATGAAAACTACATGACTCCATATAGAAGGTACCGAACAGACGACCTTGTATAGAAAAATCTAGAGAAAGTCAAGCGCATAAAAAGGATAGCAGGCTAATATACCATCATGGGCGGGAAATTAAATCGATGGGGGTACTACACCCCTCACATGCAGTGTCTCATGCCAGAAGAAGCTGACTATACGCTGAGCGAGGTGCATCTCGGAATCTGCGGGTCGTACATCGAAGGTAAAAACTTGGCATTCAAAGTTATACAGTAGGGCTACTACTGACTGACGATAAAGCAAGACGCCGTGGAATTCATAAAGAAATGCGAGAACTGCCAAGTCCACGGCAGCATTCCTCATCAACTGCACATGGAATTGCAAACCCTGCAGTTATCATGGTCATTCACACAATGGGGGCTCGACATACAGTCGATTGTCCATTACTTCTGGGTAAAGGAAGTTCGTCATAGTCGGCATCAACTGCTTTACCAAATGAGTGGAAGCCTCCCTGCTTGCACAAATAACCGAACAAAATGCAACAGAGTTCATTTAGCAAAGCATCATATGTAGATTTGGGATTCCCAAAGTTATAGTGATCGATAATGAAACCCAATTCACTAGCAAAAATTTTCCCAAATACTATACGAGTTTGAGAATAAGGTTGGTTTACACTTCTGTCACCTACCCATAAGCGAATGGGTAAGTGGAAGTAACAAACCAAACGCTTCTACACAGGATAAAGACAAAGCTGAAAGACATCGAGGGTTTTTGGGCGGATGAACTACCTTTCGTGCTGTGGTCGTATAGAACGGCGCCGAGAGAACCTACCCTTGAGACACCATTCAGTTTATATTACGAGACTAAAGCGGTCATCCTAATAGAGATCGAATTGCCTAACATCAAAGTTGAGAGCTTCAACTCACTCAACAGATCCTAACAACTCAGAGTACGTCTTGACTTACTCGAAGAAGCTCAAGATGCAGCCAGATTGCACACAATGGCTTATCAATAATGAATTGTTCGGTACTATAATAAAAAAGTGAAAGCACATCAGTTTGAGGTGGGGGACCTAGTTCTACGAAGCATTGAGGCAACGGATAAGAAATTAGCAGGAACAAGCTCTCCCTGAATTGGGAGGGGTCATTTCTCGTCTCAGCGATTCTCCGAAGCAGTGCATACAAACTACGCATCCAAAAATGCAAACTGGTCCTGATGACGTGGAATATTATCCACCTCAAAAGGTATTATCAATGATTCCTCGCTGAACACAAGTCCAGAATACATCACGCGGGTTGCTTGTACTATGTACCATATTTTAATTAATAAAATGACTGTTCGTTTACCTTATTATTCATATGAATGCTTGTTTGTCATTGCATAAAATCAAATAACCTAAACTGTCCCTAAATCGGGTAAATACTTTCACCTGCAACTCGACCAGCTACAGCCGGGTCAAAAGCCTCGGTCTAACTAACTGAGCAACCCAAATGAAGTCAAACCCTAAACCTCGATCCAAACAATCGAGCGACCTATGCAAGGTCAAACATGATGGCTCGAGGGTCTTGTGGACAAAAGTCGGACCTCCCCATTAAAGCGGCCACAAAAACCTTAGAGGGCTTTATTAGCATGCGTTCAATGACATCCACCAGAAAGAGAGAGCACCATCAGCCAGCGATGGCCAGCGAACTAGGACCAGATGCACAAAAGCCACAATATCTGCTAACAATACTGAGCACTGATATTATGTGTGAACGACGGCCTAGACTTTATCAGAACCCGACGACTGCGGCAATCAAACCCAGTCGGCTCCAATGAGGCTCACTGACAAGCATGCCACGACTTCCTCCCATGGGAATGAGCGTAACCAAACAAACGCGTCTGATCAAGCCCACCAACGATAGCAACAACGCTTAGTCAGCAAAGAGACTTTCCCAGTGCTACGGCTTCCTCTCACGGGAATGAGCACAACTGGACCAATACATCCAAACCAAACTCGCTGATCATAGCAATAACGCTTATCTCGAAAATAAAGAAAATCAGCATAAACAAGGAAACATCGACTACAACGATCAAAACAATCTAGCTAATTTATTAATGAATTAAAATATACAACGAGAAACATTCGTCTGCCTTAGAGATGAAGCCAATTGCCTACACTTGCACAAAGCGACTTTTCTAGGAAGCAGAGCCCCCCAATGGATGTGGCAAAGGCTCCCTACTTGACTCCGAGAAATCAAACAGATCAGAACGGCGCAGAGTTCCAGCATTCCTTGGATCAAGGTACTCCAAAGGAAGGTCAGGAGGCAACAAAGACACTATCCGCTTGCAGAGGAAGAAACCATCGCGGAATCTATCATCCAACAAAGGTTCGACCTCACTTCGACCTCACCCGGGTGGAGTTGGGTCCTTAGCTCCCCTATGAGTTAAGCGCACTGACTACGAAGATCAACGAGCTATTGCTTAGCCTCCCGAAGCTTATCCAAAGATTCCTGAGACCTTGTGACCCATTCAGATAGCTCTCAGTTGAGGGAGGTGGTCCGATCTCGACTTTGCTAAGCCTCGACAATAGCGGCATCCCGCTGGCGCAAGCACACCCCCACCAAATGTAGCACCGTCTACGATTGCAAGCAAAAGACAAGTGGTCAAACAAGGACGATCGCAAGTGCGAAAATGAGAAGCTACACAGCCCGTACCTCAATGAAAGGTGACTCCTCTAAGGATGAAGGACCCAGTGGAGCCCTAGGTGAAGAAGCAAATGGAGTCCTCCAACCTAGCAGAGGCACAGCATGATGGTGGAGGAGCACCTCGGAACTTGGAGATGAAGGAGAAGCACCCGAAACCTCAGGGACTTAAGGCGCTAGAGCCTTTGAGCGAGGCACCTCATCAATTGCCACTGCCTCCGCATTATTCTCTACTTGAGCTTTAGTCACTAGATCACTGCTAGGACCCTCATCAACAAAAGCTATAGGAGGGTTGGGTTCAGGCTCGTCGGGTGACGAATTGATAAAAACAAGGACCCTGTACTCAGTTAAGGTTGGTGCGCTGATCGCTTGTCTGGTCTGTCGATCTCAAGGTCACTTATTCTCAAAGCAGAAGGAATAGGGGCTCACCGTCCTAGGCAAACCTAGCCGCCTCCTCAGAAACATAGTGAATTGGAGAAGAAAAGATGGAGCCTGGCCTCCTAGACGACTTGCCATCATTTCATGCCACCTCCGCAATGGCCCGATTGGAGTCAAAGGAGGAGGAATGAGACAGAGCTACTCGACTAGCCACCCTTTGAAGAGAGTCCCAAATGAACAACGACCCTGGTTTCCTCTAGGGTTTGTCAAGCGGTAGAGCAGTGACATCTGCCCTTTCCGTCCGAAACTCCCACTCAACTCGCGCGAACGCCCTTGTAGACAGCCAAAAGTCCTTTCGACGAAAGGAGTTCAAATGCCTCTCTACAAGCTCCGTGAGCGGCTTCGTCATGCATTCCTCCCAATCCAAGATATCATCGGCATGAGTAGCCTCCACTTTACCCCATTTGTTGGAAGGGATCCAATCGGAAGGGACCGACAAATAAAAGAATAGATCCTTTCAGCCCTTTACCGAGCCCGGATTCCCCCCACTTATTCGATATTGCCTGTGGGGGTGAACGAAATTCAATCTGCTTCCTAGTTGAATCGGAAGATCACCTTCACAGTCAGGGCATCTAAGGAAATCTATGGTGGTGAAAAAAAGCGCACGGGGAAACCAAGTATCGAACGGCATTGGGGTGGAGGTGCACTACCGGAAGGTCCAAAGACACCAGGATCTTGTATAACTCTTGCACAAAAGGGACGTGAAGGCATCCCTTCAAATGAGCCTCGTAGATGGTGATGAACCCATGTCATAGGAAGCAAGCCCTATCGTCATTGGTAGGCAATACGTACGAGATGGCGCTTGGGATATCGCATCGAACATACAAAGACTCCAAATCATGAGAAGTGAAATCAGATGGGATCACGTCAACTCTTGGGGAAGCCATCGAAAGCAGGAAAGACGAACCAGGGCAGAGCGATTCAAGTCAAGGAGAGAAGTGCGAAAAACAGCAAAGGCTCAGAGTTTAAATAGCCAATGCACTGATCTAGAAACGGTGTCGCATGAGGAATCGAAGAGGCGCGTCTCCACAATGACCGCGATACGTGCTTGCAACGTAGAGTGCTGCAGCGTGCCAATTCGCTGGGCCAGTTATGATAACTTACACTACGCCTCCCTGTGCAGCCTGCTGACAGTTGATGGCCCTGACGATTGGCGAGTCGGCGACGCGATATAGGTAATGACGCCCTAGCACGCCATTTACCAAGACGGCAAACCGGCAGCATATAACCCTGATTTGCTCGAGACAAGTTCAGTTGGTCTATATTCTAGCCATGCATGTGGGACACATTATTGCCAATCGGATTGTCGGAAGACCGAGTTGTCAGTAGTTTGAATTGTCAAACTGTCAGAAATCACGCATCAGAAAGCAACATTTAAGTTCTTCAACTATTTACATCATGTAAGAATATTGAAGCCCAACAATAAAGACAACAAATGTTAGGGAAGTTCAATTCATTAATTTTTTTTACAACGTACAAGTTTACAATAGTAAAAATACAACTTGAAAGTAAACACAAGGACCAATGACCTGGCTACAGTAGTCCAATCGACCCACGAATGGGCACCTAGAGAAGGGAGGCACTTGCCCAAGGGAAGCCCATCCGACCCGGGGACGGACACCGGAAGAAAGCTCTCACCCTTGAGTGGTGTCCTAACACTTAGCACATCACAATTTGGATAGGCGAGAGCAAAAAGATAAAAAAAGAGAGCTTCTCTATCTTTCTGGAGTCGAGAGCAGTGTTGCAGAAAGAACCACCGAGCGCTGAGGAGGACAAAGAGCTGCTGCCCAAAACCTAGGATTTTGCTAAGAAATACTGAGTCCAATTTTGGGACAGGCCTAAAAGAGAGAAACCAAGGCGACTTTCCACACAAAAGAGGATAACCAAAGCAGACTTCAAGTGTATCCTCGGATCTCACCTTCGAACATTGGAGATGAACTTCCTCCAATCTCTACTTGTGGCAGTATAGGCTCCACATTCGTTCCGAACTCTCATACCGCTTGGCTGATAAAGACGATTCGTGATGTAAGGTATAGAAACCCCTCCATTTATAGCAGAGAAGAGGATCAGCAAGCAATCAATGCGAGGAGATTATCCATGCCAGCGTTATCCGCAAAAGATTGAATCAAATCCTGCCAAAATCCTGCCCAATTGAGCGGTGAATTAGCAAATCACCCGGGAAGGAACACGCGTGTAGTACTACAGCTAGTGTCCCATCAATGAACATGTCGGAAGTTAAAAATTTAAACCTCCTAACATGGGAGGCTAGCGGTGGATATGGCAACCCATGGGCTAGCCTGGAAACTCAGTCCGCTCAAAAAATAAAGGTCCAAGGAACGAAAGCCCAGCTGGCCGCTCCGTTAGCTCAAGACCCAGCAGGCGTAGTGATCGACCCGGGAAGCATGATCTGAAACGATCTAGCAATAAACGCGCAATTGGGGCTAATTAGTGGCATACCATGACAGCAGCAACCCTGAATTGGCTGACATTACGACAACTTAGTGCATACATTCGGTTGACGGTTACCATAATTTAACTCCACGATTGCCTTGACAGCTTAACAAATATTCGGGGATATTACCTCATAATTACGAATCGTCCCAAAATGGCAGTGATAGCTTAGCAAATATTCTCAGACAGAAGTTGCCATACACCACCCGCGAGGATCATTCAGACAATGATATGGATATATGTGGACAATTGTCACCAGCCATGAGACCCGCTCACTCTATAAATACCCCTTCTCCACCATGAGAAGATGAGAAATCAACTAGACCGCACCACTAGAAAACCAATTCTCAAATTCAGAAGCATACTCCTTACACTTAGGCATTCATATACACTGAGATTTCCTAAAGCCACTCGGCCTACAAGTGCACCACTCTTAAAATTGTTCTTCTTAATAAGCGCACCCTTTCAAAAGCCGCTCCCAGCCGAGTGTACCTCTCAAATCCCAATCCTCCACAACACACTCAATACCGCTCTCATGCTTGCATCCACATGTTTTACATTCCTCCATCTTTCTCTTCATAGAAGAAAGATTTCTGATTTGAATATTGGAAGATATATCGGAGAATGAGTTCCCGGTATGAGTCCCGTATACATCTGACCTCTCGTTTGTCTATTGTGGTGTGCAAGATCTAGATTTTTATGGACAAAAACCGGACCCGCTTTAGTTTAACCTACCGGACAAGATCATACGAATCCCTAATTTGTACGATAATTCGAATCCGGAGACACATCACATTCTGATAATTGGACATCTTTGATTTATCACAATAATTATATATCAAAGGCAAGTATGGGCATGTGAATAGTGAGGATGGGATTCACATTCCGTTCATTCTGATTGTTCAGCAAACAAGACAAGATCAAACCCTAATTTAAAGACTGTTTAGTTAACGACGCCACGCACAAGCATCAGGTGGGAAAGAAAATCGCTGCTAGTTCAAAGGAAACCAACATTCAAAGAATTAACAGTAAAATCGAAGAAAGAAAACAACATACCGGTGTGGAACTGCCTAACGAAGTGCTGGTGGCAAACGATCGAAGAATCCCTAAACTGCCAAAGCAAGTGACGGAGACTGCACCGGAATCGGTGGCGGCTCGAAGCGGTGACGGAGAAAGCGGTACCGGAATCAATGCGGAGCCCATGCGTTCAGAAGCTCAGTTTGTTCCTACTTTTCTATCTCCGGTCTTCAACAACCTCGCCGTTGGGGCGGATACAAGAGCTACATTTTCTTTGAGAGATTCAGGCTAGCAAGTATCGAAAAGAATGTCGTTTTTACTCACTTGTTTTCTCTGTTAAAGACTCAACTTCATTCATGAATTTTCTTATTCACTTAGAAACCCCTATGCTCTTTAAATTTTATTTAAGTTTTTTAATCTAATCTCAATTTTATTAATAAATAAAAATTCATAAAATGGGGCTAAACTTTCT